>WBNH01002059.1:53509-92696 GCA_013401255.1 Urocolius indicus | reverse complement strand
TCCCACCTAACACCAGGCAGCAGCAGCCTGTGCAGGGGCTGTCCCACCTAACCCCTGTGTCTCCAGCATTGTGTGCAGAGACCCTCAAGCACTGATGGCCAGAGCATTGTCTTCCAGACGCTGATGTACCCCAGTTGCTTCCCCAGTGGGTGCTGCTGAGTCAGGGACATCAGGCAGCTTCCACAGCGTGTTGGGGCGGGCAAGAGCCAGGCCAGGAGCAGCAGTGTCTCCTCTCAGCTGTGCTGGTGAGGAGGGGGTTGGCAGGGCTCGTAGGGCAGTGATGGAGTCACCCTTGCTTATCTGAGCCTGAGCAAACAGCGTTTGTAGGCTCCTGAAAAGCAAGAGGCAGTGCAGTTGGCGTGGTTAACCCACAGCCCAGGAGTGTGCTGTCCCTTGAAGTGATACGTTTCAGGCTGTCTGCACTTGCAGATTTCAAGGGAGAGCTTTGCTTTCTGCTCTGGGATGCCTGTTTGCATTGAATTCTCTCACCATTGCACAGGAGCTGTGTGGCAGAGCAAGGACTGGACCCAAAGGTACCACGTTACAGATTAGCACCACACCACTCTCCCCTTCTTCCCTTCTCAGGCTTTCAGGAGATCTGAAAAGTAATGGAAACAAACCAACAGCAAGCAAACATCCCACTCACACAGAAGAACAAACAAAGCAACACCCAGCTGTAGTTCTTTTGGGTGCTTTTAGTTCCTGGGCGAGATGAGTAGGTGGAGCAAGGTCAGGGGCTGACCCTCTCTAACCTCTCAGGGTATTAACAGTCAAAGGCTGTGGTTTGAACGTTAGAGATATCCAGCTTTAGGGTTCAAAGGTGAAAAAGATCAGCAGTCACAAAGCACCAGCCCTGTTTGAAGACAGACTTGATGTCAGGTCTGGAGGCGAGTGTCGCAGCTGGAGCAAAAATGACACCACGCTGCTGTCAGGAGGGATCAGTTGCCTCTGTCTGTGTTCTGTGGGCTGACATCAGCACTGGCAGCACAGCAGGACAGCCCCCTCTCTGGGGACTGCAGGCTGCGTGTGCTGGCAGGGAGGAAGACTTGGGGAGCAGTAGCCAGAAGCAGGGTGAGCAGGGACACTCCTTGCAGCATGGAAGCAGATCGGTAGCCTCTGATGCTGAGAAGGGTCAGATGTTCCCAGCGCTGCCCTGTCAGCTTCAGATGACGTCTCCTGGCTCGGTAGATGGCAACAACTCTGACCCAAGGCTGTTTGGAACCAAACTAACACGAGTCACTAGTGCATGGCTGTGATGTTAATGACTGCAGGACCCTACACCTGCTGAAATGCTTCTCTCTGTTCCCAATGACCCGTTTCCATCTCTAATCGTGCTCCACAAGCCTGTGGACAGACTGCAGGTAACTGCTGGGACTCTGCTCTTGTGCAGGCTGGCTCAGCCTCAGCCGTGCTGGCCACAGCTTCCCGTGTCTTTGCAGTGCTGTGCATCACTTGTGAAGCGTCTTGCCAGTAGCCACCAGCATGGACGTGGCTGGGGATGAACCTCGTCCCCTTTCAGTTGGGAGTGACTTTCTGTGCCAGTGCAGTGCAGCTTTGCCTGGACCACAGCCCAGTCTGATGAGAGCTGGGGAGAGCGTTTCCAGGGATGTCTTACAAGGCAGAAGGCTGTAACCTGGTTCAGCTGGCCTTGCAGGACATTCAGATCCGAGCTCAGTCCCAGTGTTTGTCATTCCCTGGCTATTTCCTGCTCTTCTTGCAAGTTTCTGCCGTGTGACAGCTGCTGTTGGGCCCAGTGCTAACTCAGCTGTCTGGTGGGGAGGTGGCCCACGCTGGCCTTGGGCTGCATGTTAGTGGTCTCCCTTGCTTCCTGGCTTCCCTGCTAAGAGAGGCAGGGAAGTTCCTGCAGTGCAGTAACTAACTTTGTCTCCTCTCTTCCAGGCTCCTGCGGGCGAGTCTGGGGCAGGAGGCGCCAGGCGTGACATCCCCTATGCTGCTAATAACCAGCAGGTGAGACTGGGGGAGCCCCAGGACAGGCAGCGTGGGGAGAGATGGGCAGGGTGTGCAGGGCTCCAGGGGAGAGGGAGCTGAGGGTGAGGCCTTTGAGGTGGAGCAATATCCTTCACAGGCAACCAGAGGAAGAACTCTGCTCCTTCAAAATGAGTCAGAGACCCAGGAGCATGATCAGCTTGTCACCAGCTCCGTGCAGAGTTCCTGCACAGGGTTACAAGCAGGAGAAGCACCCAGAGTGACT
The DNA here is from genome assembly GCA_013401255.1 of Urocolius indicus. Classification (NCBI taxonomy): domain Eukaryota; kingdom Metazoa; phylum Chordata; class Aves; order Coliiformes; family Coliidae; genus Urocolius; species Urocolius indicus. Next base: position 90,484 of record WBNH01002059.1, on the reverse strand, counting down.
GCACGGTGGTAGTTGTCTGCCTTAGACAGTGGCCCCTCTGATGCCCCACTGCAGCCTGCAGAGACTGCTGAGTCCTGGCCGTTGGTGTGTCCGAGGAGCTGGGCTCACTGGGGTTTATTTTTGGCTGGAATGTCCCCTGTTCCAGTTTGTCTCTCACAGTAGCCCCTCTGTGTTGTTTATCAGTGTTTGGGCACTGGAGGCTCAGTGCCAGTGTCCTTGCCACCAGCAGCTCTCTGGCTGGAATGCCATCTCCTCCCCGAGCTCAGGGTGGGCTTGCTCAGTGAGAAATTGTCTTTAGAGGGTAATGGTTTGATTATCCAGTTCCTGTGGCAACAGTGGCTGCTTTGTCACTGCTGTCACAAGAGGGGACGTTCTGGGTGAAGCTATTCACTCCATGGAGTGGATTAGCCAGACCTTGTTTCTTCTCAGAGCCCGTGGAGGAACACCCCAGGAACATTTCTGCAGGTGCAGGCATTTGGCTTTCCAGTTTTAAGTTGGGTGGTTCAGATTCCCTGTTGTGCAGCACTTGCTGTAATTTGTGGCCTGTCACCTCAGGGGCTCTGTCATGAAGTCTCTGTTGTATGATCTGTGCAGCTCTTTTCCTGGTGTTCTGTTTTGTCCCTCTGCTCAGAGGTGTGTATGCCCCGGGAGATCCTGCTCATCTCTTCAAGCATTTCCACCCAGTGTCATGACTTTGACCTTCATTTGAGCCTTTTCAGGTCTCCAGCAGATCTGCTCACTGCTTTCGTCTCTGACACCAGTCTGTGTGTGGTTTTAATGGCTTTTTCCTCCTTACTTGGCCTGTGGCCGTTGTGAGTTACAGCCTGGCAGCTGGAGGAGGCTTTGGTGTCACAGCCTTGCTACTGTTGTTCTCAACCCCATGTTCCGTACATGAGCTTTCAGTCACATTTACACGATTTTGGGCTCAGAGCCTCCCACAGCAGCCTCCTGTATGTCAGGTAAGGCTGTAGCTGGTAGGTTTAGCTCTCTCTCTGTGGAGGTTATACAGAATGGAGCAGGTCCAGCAGATGATACTGAAGGACACGGGACAATCAGTGGCCTTGGGGCTTGAACCTTTTCTGGGCATTCAGGAGACTTGACCACGAGTTGTTGCTCCAGAGCAGACGTTCCAGGGAATGCCATCTCTCATTTTCTGCTGCCCTCTATTTTCAGTGTAAATGCTTTGGTTTTCACATCCTGTAGTCCAGACAGAACATAGAGATGTGTTTCTGAGCTCTCAGGGAATCGCTGAGGGAAGCTGAATCCCTTCTCCTGAAGCTGGTGTCACGATGGTCTTGCCTGGCAGGGGAGGAAGGTGGAGGTTGAGGGCGGGGGGAAGTGTGTGTCAGGGAGGGCAGAGGGGCTGTGTGTGTGTGTATGAGTGAGGTCAGAGGGGCTCTCGGGGCTGCGTATGGCCGTGGTCTCTGTGCTGGGAAAGGCTCCTGTCTCAGCTCTCACGCGGAAAACACGGTCTCTCCGTTTTCTCTCCCGTTCTGTGTCTGTTCCCTGACGATCCTCCCCGGCGTTGCCCCTCTGCAGACGCCCGCAGCCCCTCGTCCTGCTCCACGGGCAGGCAGGGAGACTCGCTTTGTAAGTGCCTGTTGTGTGCAGTGTGCGCTGCTGCTCCGTGCTACTGGCCCCCGGCACGGCCGCCCCCTGCCCTGCTGCCCCCAGCCCCTCGCCCCGGGTGCCGGGCAGGCTCTGCTGCAGTGGGCTGAGGTGCCAGGGGCTGCTCCCTGCTGCAGCCACCGCTGAGGTGGCACCTCCCAGCGCTTCCTGGCAGAGCAGCTGCGGTGCTGATGGCTTGGCTGAAGCTCAGTAGCGAGTGCATAGGGGTGTGAGCAGGGCCAGGGGGGTCAGTGCCTGGAGATGTGCAGAGCTCGAGGCCTCCCCACGCAGCAGCTCCTGCAGGCAGGCTCTGGACTGCTGCCCATGTGGAGAAGGAGTTGTGGAGGGGGGTAACTGGGGATTTGGCGGCTTTTCCCTGTACAGGGTGTGTGATGGGGCTGGGGTTTTGTGTTTCTTTTTGTGTGGAGCAGGGTAAATGAAAGGCTTCCTGCATAGCCTCCAGATTTACACCTCTGTTTCTGTTTGCAGGCTTCCATTAACTTCATCACATCACAGGATGACAGTAAATCAGTAAGTACATCCTCTATGAGACCTCATTGTAGTGTCCCATCCTCCAGTGCACAGAGCTTGCCTCTTCCCCCTGTGTGTGCTCAGTTCCAGCCCTCCAGCTCTCACTGTGGGCTCTTTCTCTGTCTTCTTCAGTCCTCCACTGTACCTCGAGTTTGTACAGATGCACTAAGCCTTAACTATTGTCAGCTTGAGAACTTGATGCAAGTGCTTTTGCAGCTCTTGTTCCTCTTTACCCTTGCAGCTTTCACTCATGCAGGTTTTGCTGGCTTAACTCAATTCCTGCTTCTATTCTCTTTAGTAGTAGATGCTTTGTTCACTTCCACATGTCATTCAGCAGTGATGATATCTAGATCAAACCTCAGACTTTTGTCTCTGCTCTCGTATCTACGTTTCTAATTAGGGCCCTTGCTGGGATTCATCATTTTCATCCCCAGCTTCTGCCAGTCCCAGTTCTGGGTGGTGTTTCCCTGCTGCATCTCCCATTTGTGATGCTGATGTTCTCCAGGCTTGGACATACCCGTGCCACACACCTCTGACCTCTGCTGCTGCTGCTGCTTTTATGGCAGATGCTTCCTTGTGTCCCGGTCCCATTGTGGCCCTGACTTGGCTGAACCTCTTGTCTCTCCAAACCACTTGCACCAGAGGCATTGTTTGGAGTTTGATTCAGCAGCTCTCCAGGCTGGTAGCTGAGTCAGCAGCACAGCTGAGGTGCATGATTTATCTTATTCACTTGCATGGCAGAGACATCTTGCTGCCCTAACTGCTGGTCTTTCCTCTCTCTCTTTCTCCCCTCCCCTCCTCTCCCTCTGCCTTTGCCCTTGCTGTGTGGTGCTGACCCGAGCAGACCAAGCCAGGCGTCATTCAGCCTCTGTCCCGAGTGCGACCGAACACGGCCTCACACAATTCGGAGGACGGGGACAGCCCCAATCCTTTCCAGCAGCCTGAACGGTACCCCAGCATCCACAACTCTGTAAGTGTCCTGCAGTTCCTTCTTGCTAAGCTGTGTCCATCTGCCCTGGGTTGCTGTAGGGCTGCTTGCTGCTGGGAAGGCTCAGCACGCCGTGACGTTGCAGTTGAAGGATCCTGTGCCTTAGCTAAGCCTGGCCTTGTTTGTGCCTCAGTCTGGAACACACAGCCTTCACAAGCAGAGTCACAACCACTGCACCCCATTTCCCTCTCACACAGATGAGTCTCACCAGCCTGCCTCGTGTCTTCACTTGCCTGTGCAAGGTCAGCGTTGCTGAGTCTGTGTTGTGGCTGAAATCCCTGGAGCAGCTGCAGTTTCAGATCCCTGTTTGTGAGGTGCTGTGTTCTGTTGAGGCATAAACCTCTCAGGGCCTTTGTCCATCAGTGTCCTGGAGCCAGAACCAGTACATCTGGCTGGCAGCATGGTGTTCTCTGCAAAAGTACTGGCTGTGGGAGATCTGTTTTCCCCTGACTGTGTGTTGATGGGACAGGAAGGTTCAGGTGTTTTAGTCTCTGTCATGGCAGAAGACTTGAAGCCTGTGTGGCAAACAGCTGTGTATAACCCAGGTAACTTCACAGACTTCACAGTCACTTCTGATCTTGATGTGCTGTTCTGTAGCCTGTGCAGAAGGGAACATCATCAAACATTTATCCTCAGCCCAGGACAAACACCTGCAACTGAGTTAGTGCAGCTGGAGGGATTGGAGCAATGAAGCCACTAAAGGGGATTTGCCTTCTGAGGAGAAAGGTAGAAGGTGGTGTATCTTCCCCCCTACTCCCATTCATTTCTGTGATGCCTTGAGCAGGTCATGCCAGCTCTTCTTCCTGAATGTGGTAGGAGGAGACATGGGGAAGGCAGGTGAGGAAGAGAGCAGCAAAGACAAGTGAGGAGCAGGAGGAGAGTGTCATGGTTTAGCACCAGGCAGCCACTCACCCCTCACAGTGGCATGAGGGGAGCATCAGGAAGAAACCCTGAAACTTGTGGGTTGAGATAAGAACAGTTTAGTAACTAAAATGAAGTAAAACACAATGATAACAATAATAAAGAACATAATAATAATAATAACAAGTAATATAACAAAAACAGGAGAAACAAAGCCCAAGAAAAGCCAATGTATTCGCTCACTGGCCGATGCCCCAGCAGGGATCAGCCCTTCCACACCAGCTCCCACCAGTTTCCATCCTGGGTATGATGTCCTGTGGTGTGGAATAGCCCTTTGGTTAGCTCAGGTCAGCTGTCCTGGCCACGTTCCCTCCCAGCATCTTGTGCACCTCCTTTCTAGCAGAGCCTGGGAACCTCCAGAGAAGCACAGATTGTCAGCAGCCAAAACCTCCCTGTGTCACCAACACTACAGCCACTCTGAATCCAGACCCCAGCACTGCACCAGCTGCCAGACAGAAAATTAACTCTCTCCCAGCTGGAACCATCCTGGGCCTTACCAGGTGGTTTTAAGTGGAATTCTGTGAAGGGAGGATTTGAGGTCAAAAGCAGATCTTCTCCAGGCTGGAGATGAATGGGCTGCCAGTTTGGTTTAGGAGACTCTGCTTGAAGCACACAGAAGTGCACTCTGGTCTTTTTATAAACACCAGTGCAATAGCCACTGCACAAACCAAATGAGACTGATAGACCCCTTCCCAGGAGCAAGGCCCCTGCAGTCAGAAAGGCCCCTGCAGGGGCTGTTCCTTACACATTCCACTCTTCAGGATCTGCAGGCTGAGCTGTGCCACATGTCTCCCATGTTTGGTTTTCCATAACATCTATTTTTACCTTGTCTTTGTCCTGTAGCAAAAGCCACCTTCACCTCCTTCTCCTGATGAGATCCCCATCAATGTCAAGCAAGCTTACAAGACCTTTGCAGCAGTGCCCTTGTCTCACCCTCTGCTCGAGGCACAGGTAAGTGGTGCTGGCTGGTTCCTCACACAGCCACAAACAGAAGCTGAGAGCAGGAAGGAGGCAGTGACTTGTTTTGCCTAAAGGAAGCTGTTGTGAAGGAGAGGCATGTTGAGGTCCCCTTGGCAGCTGGAGCCTGCTCATGTTGCAGCCAGCCAACCTGCAGGGTCCTGTCCAGGAGCATAATACACAAGTCCTGGAAGCTCACAGAGTTTCCTGCTGCCATTTCCCTCCATGGGCCTGAGGATGAAGTTGTATAACTGTGCCCTTCTGGCAAAGAAACTCTCAACTCCCAGAGCCCAGGGCCAGGCTAAATCCATTCTCAGAATTCATTAGATTTTGTCTTTTAACTTAACTTGGAACTGTTCTTTCTGCCCTTGGTGTTTGAGTCATGGAACCATTCAGGCTGGGTGAGGCCTCTATAGGCTGTCTGCCTTGGTCCTCCACGCAGAACAGGGCAACCTCTGGGGTTGTGTGAGGTCACTCAGGCTGGAGCTCTGAGTTCCCCAAGATGCAGATTCTGAGGTCCCTGTGGGCAGTCTCTTCCAGTGTGTGACCAGCTCTGCTGGGAAGAGTTTCTCTGTGTTTTATCAGAATGGCTTTTACTGCCACTTGTGTGTGTCTTTTTGCTGTGCACCTCTGAGAAGTCTGAGCTCTGTAGCTCTCCTGTGAAGACAGGAATTAGATCCCCCTCTGCTGAGCCTCCAGTCTTCCAGCCTGTTTGCAGGTGTCAATTTCTGCAACCCTCTGAATCACTTTCATCTCCTCCATGACATGCTGCTTTTCATTCGCATCATTCTTGTACCAGGGAGCCTCAAACTGGGCACCTTGCTCGTGTCAGTGCTGCCTGGAGAGGAAGGATTCCTTCCCTGAACCTGCTGGCCATGCTCCAGCAGCCCAGTGTGTGGCCAGCCTTGCTCTGCAAAGGCATTGCCCTCTGCTCAGCGTGCTGTTGAGGCATCACCCATGCTGTCCTCTGTGCAGAGCCCGTGTCTGTGCATGTGCTCTGATTCTGTGACATCCCTGGAGCTGTCTGCTCACAGTGTCTGTCTGGGTCACGAGTCTGTCTGTTTCTAGGGCTGATTTTTGGCCATTTGAGCTTTATGGGCTGATTTGCTCAGTTAGATGACTGTCAGTAAAAGCTCGAGGGAGTTCCTAGTGAAGTGCAGGGTGAAAAGGAACTTGTCTTTGTTGGCGTCTGGCACCCACCAGACGACCGAAATTCAGGAGTCAGGTTGTATTTTACATTATTAAATGGAATTGTTCCCATTTAACCTGTCATTCCAGGACTGTGTCCCGTGCCAGTCTGAATGTTCCAACCCTTGTGCCCCGGCAGAGCAGTGGGACGAGTGGAACAAGGGCTCGGACAAGCCCGTGTCTCTGTGAACCTGCGATCTGGTCGTTGCCATTCGCTGGTTTTGTTCAAACCTTCCTGGTTTCTAAGTCAAACTTGACAATGAAAACGTTAAGCAAGATTGGTCATAAAACTGATCTTTGAAGCCTGAGACAAATCTGCAGTCCCTTTGTCTCAGGAACTACTGACAATCATCAAAGGAGGGTGTCAGATGCATGTTCTGCTTTAATCTTTCCTGTTTATTGTTAATGATATCCTGCTGTGGGTGTTTGTCCTGTTGGCATTGAACAGAGTGACAGCTCTGGTGCTCAAATTGGTTTTGCCCACTGCTTGATTTTTCAGGCTGCATTATCTGGTTTTTAGCCCTGAAATGCCACCTAATCCAACAATTCAGTTCAAAACCCCTGCTTGCCAGACTGGCAGTTTCACAAGCCCTTTCATTCAGGTTGCTAAGTGTCCCTGCAGACGGGTGACCTGAGCTCCTAGAAATTATTGCTGCTAGCACAGAAGAAAACCCATCTCCAGGCATTTGCTTCTTGGATAGAAGCTGCTTTTGTCTTTCTTTTCAGTCTTCTTCCCTTCTCTGTTACTGTGCTCCTAATACAAGATGAAAGCTGTTAGTTTTTGGGGTGTATCTGAGTATAGCTGAAGTGGTCTGGTTGCTCTCTTCTTGCGCTTCTTTTCCATTTGTATAGCTGAGGCTCCCGTGTTTCTGATGACTCTCTGGCAGTTCTCACTGCCTAGACTGACTTACAGATCTTGTGGATCAAGCTCTTTTTTTCTGCCCCTTATGGTTTTACTCATCCAATTATTCTATAAGTATGGATTTCTTTCTTTACTGATGGTGTTTCCACTTCTTAGAACCAAATATTTGACAGTTCCATCTCGGTTTAAACAAAGTCTGAGCCTTCCCCATCTCAAGCTGAGCCCTCTGCTCCTGTTCTTCATCTATTTCCCCACATGTTTGAGTCTCTGCCTTTGTAAAAGCTGTTGCTATCTGCTTCTGTTTAGTCTTGAACTGAATGTAAATCCTGGTTACTCGTGGCTGCTGAGCCTAGGGTGACATTGCCTTCTTCATCTGGGACTGTGTGGGATGGCTGCTGTCAATGTGGTGTTGCTGGCACTTGTCTGAAGGGCAAGAGCGGTGGTACAAAACTTTCTGAATAAAACATGCCCATTTCTGTGTGTTCTTAGGGCTTGTCTGGTCAGAACAGCACAGAGAATCCCAAAACTGGCCTGGAGGTGAGTTCTGGTGGCTGGAGCTGGAGGTGGGATGGGGACTCACAGAGGGTTCGGGGCTGTGGATGTGGAGACAGGATCATGGTGAGGGCACAGAGGGGAGGAGGAGGAGGAGGACGTGGAGCACGGGTCTGGCTGAGTTGGGAGGGAGGTTGGTCCCAGGGCTGTGTGGGCAGTGCCTCTTTGGCTCTCGCAGGTGGGCAGCCAGGGCCCCAGCGGGACGCACAGCCCCGAGCAGAGATCCTTCCGTGAGAGGCAGAAGTACTTTGAGATCGAGGTGAAGCAGCAGCAGATGGATAAACCTCCCAAGCGTGTCTCCTTGGTAGGAGAAGATGACCTGAAGAAAATGAAAGAGGAGGAAGGTATGTTGGAATCTGCATGAGGACATTTGGCCCGTTGAGGGAATCCTTTCTCTGTGAGAGGCATGAGGGAGCTCACACACACCAGAAACCCAGTGAGAAGCAAGGGAGGGCTTACACACCAGAAACCCAGCACTTTCAAAAGCCCAGGAGGGGCTCCTCTTCTCCAGGCTGAACACCTCCATTCCCTCAGCTGCTCCTCACATCACTTGTGCTCCAGCTCCTTCCCCAGCTCAGTGCCCGGCTCTGGCCCCGCTGCAGCCCCTCAGTGTCCCTGTGGCAGTGAGTGAGGGGCTCAGCACTGACACAGCCCTGGAGCTGCAGCCTCCCCAGGGCCCAGCACAGGGGTACAATCCCTGCCCTGGGGCTGCTGCCACCCCACTGCTGAGCCCAGCCAGGCTGCCACTGGCCTTCTTGCCCCCCTGGGCACGCTGCTGGCTGCTGTTCAGCCGCTGGCACCAACCCCCCCAGGCCCTTTCCCTGCAGCAGCTTTCCAGCCACACATTCCCAAGCCTGTAGCTTTGCTTGGGGCTGCTGTGGCCCAAGTGCAGGAAATCACCCCTCAGCCGCCTTTTCTCCAAACTAGACAAACCCAGAGTCCTCAGAGCACATTCTTTCCAGCCCTGTCACCAGCTTTTTTGCCCCTTTCTGGGCACATTCAAGTACCTTCACATCCTTCTGAAGTCCTGGGGCCCAGGACTGCACACAGTGCTCAGGGAGAGGCTGCACCAATGCTGATGAACCCAGCAGGATGATCACCACTTCTGAGTGTCTGTTTGTGCCATGGTCAATGCTCCCAGGATGGGTTTTCCCTCTTGGCTCCAGGGCTCACTGCTGGCTCCTGTGAGCCTGCTGACAACCAGCATCACCACACTCCGTTCTGCAGGGCTGCTCTCCAGCAGCTCCTCCCAATTTATACTTGTGTCCAGAGCTACTCTGTCGCAGCTGGAGAACCTGGCATTTGTTCTTGTCAAATTTCATGCTATTAATAACTGCCCAGTGGTTTTGATTGCTCAGTGGTTGTTCCAGTCCATCTGGATCACCCAGCAAGGCCTCATGTCCTTTGAGAGAGCCAACAGCATCTCTCAGTTTAGTATCATCAGGGAACTTGCTGGTGGCATCTTCAACTCCTGCATTCAGACCTTTTGCAAAAACAGTGAACAGATTCTGGCCCTAGAACTGAGCCCACCCCTGGTGACAGGTCGCTGCAGAACACCTGCCTGCAGAGAGCAGCCTGTGCTCTGCCTCCTTCTGTCCCTGATCCTCTTGTCACCTCTCTGTCTGCCTGCTCCCAGTCCCCTGTCCTGTGTGGGGGCCCATCACCAGCTCTGGGCTTCAGTGGGAAGGTTGAACTCGGCACACAGAGGCAGATTCCTTCAGGCTGTGCCCACTGTGGGGAAGGGCTCAGGGAAGTGTGCACAGCACACAGCTTCCAGCTCGAGGATGAGCACACTCAGCACGATGAGCTGCTGCAGGCCTGTTCTGCAGCGTTCAGGAAGGGAGGTTTAGTGCCTAAGGAAGGAGGGACTGGGGGAATGGTGTAGAGTTTGTTACATCTGAAGCCTTAGTGGAGAAATAAAGGCAGCTGTGGTGAGGCTGTGGACTTGAAGCACAGACCTGAAGGGATGATGAGCACAGGGACCTGCCCAGAGGTTTCATCCTTGGGGGGTTTAGGGAGTGCTCTGTGGTGTAAGATGAGTCTCTTATTTTGGCAGCTCGAAAACTGCAGCAGAAGCGTACCCTTCTGTTGGAGGAAGAGGCAGAAGAGGATGAGATGGTAAAGCAAGGGCCTGAGATGGGCATGCAGTCCAGTGTCATCATTGAAGGGGTCGAATACAAGATTGAGAGACTCAATGGAAGGAGCATCCAGGCTGCAGCAGCTCGGTAAGACCAGACTGGCAGTTCAGTACCACTCACACATGTCTGAGGTGTCCCAGTGCCGGGGGTGGGGGGGGGTGAGGGAAGAGGGCTGGACAGTATTTCTGCTTGAGCATAGAACTGGGTGTGCTTTTCCAGCTGTTTCTTTCTGTAAGAACAGCCTCTGCAGCTGTGCAGTCGGGGGTGCAGAGTTACAGAGGCAGCTGACTGAAGGCAAGCCCTGGTGCTGGGCCTAGGTGTGGGATTTTGGGGCTTTTGTTTCACAGTTCTCCTGGACTTGTCCTCCAGGTTGCTTTGGGCATAGATGTGGAGAATGAAAAAAGGCTTCTCACACCATTTCATATGACAATAGGGTTGCACTAGAATAAAGGGGAAGCTGTCCTTATCTCACTCTCTCTTCTGAGTCTTCAGTACAGAAGATCTTCTCATCACAAACACTTCCACTGTCAGTTTTACAGTGGCAGGAAACACCTTGTCATTTCTCTCCATTGTTCAGTCTCTGTTGAGGAACTTATCACACAGTGGGTGCACTGAAGCCTCCCCCAGTCCTGTGCTGACAGGGCAGCAGCCAAACACAAACCAGCCTTTGGTTTGGTGTGGAGGGCTCCTTAGCCCTGCTTTTTCCATGTTGAAATGTGAGAGGCTGGAGAATAGTAAGGCTGGATGCTTCAGGTGACTTTTGGATGCTTATTATTTATGCTTGAACAAAGAGGAGGCAGAGCCCCAGCTTGTGTCTCCTGAAAGTGCCCAGCCCTGGAGGGATCCCAGAGCCGTGGGGCTGAGGTGCTGAGGGCTGTGGGTGCGTGGTGGCTGTGGCACTGTGGGAGCTTGGGCTGGGCTCCAGCAGCTCAAAAGACTTTTCTACCCCAAATGATTCTCTGATGTTCTTAACCTGTGCAAAATAAGCTTGTGTGGCTCCTTTGGTTACTGACCAAACAGTGGTATTTGAATATGCACAGCTCAGCTGATCCCAGGTTGGCAGGGGTTTGGTTACGTGCACAAAGCCTCTGTGTGTCAGGCAGCTGCCCTCTGAGGGGCTGCACTGGGGATCACAGCTCTGGGGTCACTCAGGATTCATCCCCAACACGGGAGGGTCAGCCTTTGATACTTGTGCACATCTGACATCAGCAAGGGGAGAAGCTGGGAGCAGCCAGGCTGCCGTCACATCACAGCTGCAGGAAGGAGCCAGAACTGTGCAAGAGCTTGTAAGCAAGCACAGTGCCTTACTTCTGGAGAGTGGGTGGGTGTCAATGGGTGGATGGGTGACCTTCAAATGAAGAAAATGAGCGCTGATGTTAGAGAGTGTGTACATTTATGGAGTCAACAAGGAAGTGCTTGGAGCAATGGAGATGGGGCTGTGGAGCAAAATCATAGAATCAGAGAATCATTATGGTTGGAAAAGCCCTTTGAGCTGCTGGAGCCCAGCCCTGAGCCCTCACCCTGCCCCAGCCAGCACTGACCCACAGCCCTCAGCACCTCAGCCCCACGGCTCTGGGATCCCTCCAGGGCTGGGCACTGCCCCAGCTCCCTGGGCAGCCTGGCACAGGGGCTCACACCCCTCCTCAGGGAAACGGTTCTGCCTCAGCTCCATCCCCACCCTCCTCTGGGGCAGCCTGAGCCCCTTTCCTCTTGGCCTGTTCATCCGTTACTGGAGAAAAGAGGTGGACATGGGTCTCTTCTCATTAAGGGTTGTGCCTTCAAACTGACCATTTGTGCTTTCTGGGCTTGATAACTGCTCTGGAGCTCTCCCATGTCAGCCAGCCTGTGGTACTGTAGCTGATGTGCTTGTTTTGCTCCAGGCCCTCCGAGGTCAACGAGAACAACAGCTCACAGAGGAACTCGCTCGAAGAGGGAATCAAGCCTGAACAAAGAACCAACTCTCTGTCTGGGTGAGTGGATCAGCAGTGTCCTTGGCCTGGGAGCTGCCAGATGATAGAGCAGATGGCTCCTTGCTAGCAGACACAGGGTGTAAGAGAGGAAGGATTTTGTGGAGAAAGGGGGACTGTGATCAGAACCAACTTAAAGAGAAGCTCCCCTGTGCTGCGTGTCCTCCCACCTGCCGAGGCCAAGTCTTTGGACACGGTACTAAGCAGTTGGCTGGAGGCACTGGGCATCGGCTTCTGCCTTGAAAGCAAGTTGTGTTGGAGCAGGCCAGCCCCCTCCAACCTGTCCCCATTCCTCCCTGTGCACAGGTTGAGCCCGCTGAGCCTGGGGCTGGGGGACGCCACGGCACCAGTGCGAACGGCCAAGGCAGAGCGGCGGCAGCAGGAGCGGCTGCGCATGCAGAGCCCCGAGCTGCTGGGCGCCCAGGACAAGGAGCTGTCGCCAGCAGAACGTCGTGCCCTGGAGGCAGAGAAGCGAGCCATGTGGAGGGCAGCACGGTGAGACCCGGCGCTCCGCACCGGGGACAGCACAGGGAAGGGGATGTGCCGTGGATCCCGGGCATCGCTCAGTGCTGAGGGCAGGGGACAGCCAGCCCTGCCTAAGCCAGGCGTGAGAGGGCAGGGGACAGCCAGCCCTGCCTCAGCCAGTCCTGCCTAAGCCAGGCATGAGGGGGCAGGGGACAGCCAGTCCTGCCTAAGCCAGGCGTGAGGCGGCAGGGGACAGCCAGCCCCGCCGAAGCCCGGCGCGAGGGGGCAGGGGACAGCCTGGCCTGCCTAAGCCAGGCGTGGGAGGGCAGGGGACAGCCAGTCCGGCCTAAGCCAGGCGTGAGGCGGCAGGGGACAGCCAGCCCTGCCTCTGCCAGTCCTGCCTAAGCCAGGAGTGAGGGGGCAGGGTACAGCCAGCCCTGCCTAAGCCGGGCATGAGGGGTGGTTGTGTGGTGTCTGTTCAGACAGTGCCACGCAATCTGGGCTGGGCTGAGCTCATGTGCTCGCGGCAGCTGTGGGGGTGGGATGCCTCGTGTTCCCACAGTGCTTGCACAATCACGAGGGCAGTGGAGTTCTATCAACAGCATCAGTACCTTGGTGTGGCGGTGGGTGTATTATGTCAGCATGCAGCTGCCCACCTCCTTGGCAACATGGGGAGCAGATGACAGCTGCAGGCTCAAAATGCAGCATGGAAAGAGCATTTCACAGGCCCAGCACTGCTAGGCTGGAAAAGCCCTTGAAGCCAAGAAATTAGCGAGACAAGGGCGTTCTTACCCACATGAGCTGTGTCATCAGCTACCAAAGAGTGATTAGAGATTGTTGTGGAAGAAGGAGAACTTCCTTCCTCAGAGCTGAGGCCTTGAAAGCTAGTCCAGGCACTTGCTGTGTCGTATGATCCCTTTCAGACAAGGTCAGGCTGCTCCTGGAAGTGTCATTTTCCTCTGGTGCTGTTCCTGTAGGAGGTGTTCAAAGGACAGTCTGAATCGGTCTCTTGGGGAGTTTGAGTGAGAGCTGTTAGGGCACAGGGCTGCTGTTGGCTCATCCTTGCCAGCCTGCAGGATGAGACCCTGCAGAGATCACGACGAGTTGTGGTACCACAGGGCAGTTCTGGTCTTTGTGCTTGGACATGGATGATGGCAGTGCTGTTGTTTTCTGAGGATGGACACACACACAGTGGGATTCTCAGAGCTGGCTGATTATCTAGGGCCTGGAGGGTACAAAGCTTCCCTTTGTTACTTGACCACGTAACAGATCTGCTTGTGGTTTGTGTAGAGCTGGACTAATGTCCCTCATATCAGGGCTCCTGCCTTTCAAGAAGAGCTTTTGTGATATGGACCAGCTCTTTGCCCTGGAGGAGCCCTGTGCCTGGTCTGTCTCAGGTGGGAGTTATTCTGCTGTAGTTTCACTGCACTGCCCTGGAAGCTGAAGGGGTCACTGGAACCTTTGTCATATAGAACCTTGATTTGGAGGAGATGAGTTTCTGTCATCCTGCAGCATGTTTGTTAGGCCTTTGAAGCTGGCCCTGCTTTGAGCAGCTTTTGGATGAGATGAGCTCCAGAGATCCCTTCCCACCAGCATTACTCTGTGAGCCTGTGCTTGGGCATCTCTGCTTCCCAGCTCCCCACTCACGGGGATGCTGTCTGCAGGCACAGTGATGGCTCAGGGTGGTCACAGCATGCCCTGACAGGATTGTTTCCACCCTGTGCTTATCATTTCATGCTGCAGATCCCTTGGGATTCCACCTGCTGCTCTGGTACTGCTGCATTTGGCACCTCGTGCCTGTTCCCATGGTTCGGTGTCACAGCTTTTCAGGCGGCACCACCTGCAAGTGGAAGCTCTGTTTTCACCTTCAGCCAGGAACAATCTTTTGACAACAGCACAAATGGGAGAGGATTTGTAGGCGATGCTGACACAACAGCTGCAGTGTCCCTGTGTGACAGGGCTGGAAGCTGCCTGAGTGTTGTGGAGCCAAACATGTGATTGCAAGCCGTCATCAGAAGGGGCTGGCTATGATGCCATGACCAGATCCAGACTTGCTCTGGCAGATACTTCCTTATGGCACGGGACAGATAGAGTTCCTCGGTGCTGCAGGTGCCTGGAGAGAGGGCTGTGGCAGCCCTTCTGTGTCTCAGGGGGAGGCCACAGGCATTGAGTGCACCACAAACTCTGTCCGTACGACGCTGTGTGGGCTCAGTCGTCTCAGGAGTACAAATCCTGCACAGAGCTGCTGCTCAGTTCTTGCACCTAAAAAAACCCACAAACCCCACAACACTCCACTGTTGTATTTGATCCAACAAAGCAGAAGCTGTGTTGGGCTTCTGAAAGCCACCATCCCTGTGCTGGGAGAGGCAGCAGGGGCTGGTCTGCCAGCCCTTCCCCATTACTCACGCAGGCTTTTCTCACCCTCATGCCTCCGCTTCCCGTGGGTATTTCCTCATACAATGGGCCAGGATTTATGAGGCAATGTCAGCTCTGACTCCGTCTCAGCCTGAGTATTAACATATCCAAGGAATGCTGTCAGAAAAGCTTTGTGTCAGATGGGTACAGAAAGGAGAAGCCTGATGTTGCCCACGCAAAGCTTTGAAGGCAAAACCACTACAAGGACATTGCTCCTATCACAGAGTGACACTCCTTGCCTGAGGACTCTGTTCCTCCTTCATCTGTTGCCAGCAGATAAAGAGCTGTGGAAACGGCTGTGTGAGGCAGGATTTCTGTAGGTGATCACAAGGTTTGCTTTGCTGCTGTAACGGGGGATGTACATTTGACTGTGCCTTGGGGTTAGCCGGGCTTTTGCTGAGGACACAGTAAAGGTTCTACATCACACTACAAGGGCTGGTGAGTGTTGAGTACAGGGGCTTTGTCCATCGTGGGCAGGAGAGAGGCTGCTGTGTTCCAAGCCTGCAGCCTCTCCTGTTCTGAGCACTGCTGTTCCTGGAAAGCCAACTAGTGAAGGTTGAGTTCAGAGGTGAGGACACACGACAAGGAGAAGCGACCTGCAGCTATCTCATTTGCTTCTCGGGTATCAGATCCAGTGTTACTGGGTGTAAGTTCTGCAGATCAGGGCCATGGCTCCACTTTGCTTCTGACACCAAGGAGCAGCTCCTTACTCTGTTGTTAGAGAAGTGCCTGACTGATTCCTCGGGCAGAGTTAAGGCCTTGCTTATTTCAGCCTTGGCAGGAGTTGGTCAGTCACTGTAACATGCTCCTTTCTGTGAGGCAGCAGTGGGCTGTTCTCTGCTACCACACATCTCCCAGGATGGTCTGGTCTTCCCGGGACTGCTTTTCTGTAACTGCTGGAGCAGGCAGGGTGACACGAGGGCAGCCAGGGCTCGTGTCTTGTGTAGTGTGGGAGGGAGGATGCCGTTGCCCGACACGCGCTGCTGCAGCCTCACTAACCTGTATGTTCTTTAAGTGCATGCCACTGATTTTGTTGCTTTCTTTCTAATCTTCTATCTTCTGCTTCTTTCCAGTTCTCTGGTCTGTGTGCTGTCACTCGTGACCCCCATCAGTTTGCACCTTCTTGGGCTTTCCTTTCTCTCCCTGTGTCATCAGTGCTGTGCCGGGACGTGCCATGTGCCCCTTCCCCTGCCCCCCAGCACACCCCCTGTGCCCTGCTGGGACCCATGCCACAGGAGTGTCTGGGCACACAGCCCCTGTGCCACAGGAGGTGTGATGGAGGAGGTGCAGCCCCTTTGAGGCCGTGGGCCCCTCGGCAGTTCTGCCGTGCACGAGCCGTGTCGCGGGCACACGTGTGCCAGGGCCTGTGCCAGACAGACAGCCCCTTCCCAACGTGCTTGGCTGGTTTGCTTCCTCTTTTCTCGTGGTCAGGCAAAGGTGTGTGCTGACAGGTTGTCAGAGACGTGTATGCATATGGACACTGAGAGAATATCAGACGTGTGCACACACGCTCCTGCCCCATACTGCTCAGTCCACTTCACACACACATACACACACACACACACTCACAGACTCTCTCTGTAGCCACCTCCTGGGCCTTTTGCACCGCTCTGCTGGGTGCCGTAGTCCTCTGCTGCAGGCTGTAGATGCTGAGGCCCTGGGGGCTGGTGTTTGTGGGCACATGGTCCCCAGTTGCCCTCTAGAGGTTTCTGCTTCTTCCGCAGCAGTTGGTGTTGGACAGGATCAGATATAGGAGCCTGTTGTAGTCGAGGCTGCCCCTATGTCAGACCCGTATTTATCCTTGCCAGGGTATGTTCCTGTATCTGTTTCTTTCTTTCCCTGTGCTTGTCTGCTGCGATGTTCATCACCACCGTCTCCTCTTCCTCCTCCTCCTCTTCCTCCTCCTCCTCTTCCTCTTCAGATCCTCAGCTCTTGAAGACAGTATTAAACAGTACGAGCAGGATCTGGCCAGGAAGCTGTACCAGTCCCGACAGTGGGCACCTGCTCCCGGGGCCAGGCCAGCTCAGATGTCTAGCCCCGTGCAGAGTCACGCCTCGAGAGTCCCTGGGTCAGGAAGCCAATCCAGGTGTGCACAGCTCCCTCCCTGCCAGCTGCATGCTCACAGCCCCGTCTGTCCCTCCTCCTCCTCCTCCACAGAGCTCCCAGCCACGGCCTGCTCTGGGAAGGAAGGAGGTGGTCGCTGGGCTTCATTCCCTGAGGTCCCACAGACTGCCTGCAGCAGTGTTAGGAGAGAGGGGGGATGCTGGGGCTGGTTGCCTGGGGGAAGGAGCAGACGTTTCTCAGGACCGAGCCTGCTTCTCCTTAGCTGTTTCATAATTTCCTGATGGCTGAAGAGGGTTGAGATGCAACACACTGAGAGCACAGAGGAGAGTAAAGCTCTTTGAGTACTAACCCTGCTCTTTTGAGCCCTTGCAGCTCCTTTCCTGGCCTGGGTTGCTGTCTCCCACCTGTATCACCTCTGGCAAGGCCTGCAGCTTCTCAGTGCGCTGCTGCTTAGCTCTAGGCTCTGTCTGCTCAGCTCATGGTGGCCCGTGTGTTGCAGAGTGACAGCAAACCAAGCCGTTCTCCTCTGCTGCTGTGAGGGTCTGTGTGCCTCAGGGAGCCCGGGGGGCTGTGTCTCGCCTTCCTGCACCCAGCCCCTCGGCTCTGGGCGTGGAAGGCGGCGTCAGCTCGTACCGAGAAGGCAGCCTGATGTCTTTTTCTCCCTCCCTCGTTTCCGGGGCAGGATGAAATCGCTGGAACAGGATGCTCTGAAAGCCCAGATGGTTATTGCCAAGTCCAAGGAGGGGAAGAAGCGCAGCACGCTGGAGCAGCTGGCGGAGTCACCCTCACCGGCTCCCACCCCCTCGCCAACACCACTGGAAGGTACTGCACAGCCACCTCTGAGGACAGCAGCTCATGCTTCCATAGCTTAACTTGCTTGAAAGCAGACCTGCTGAAAAGGATTTCCTCCTTCAGCCTAGATTGGAAGGTCCTCTGGGGCACATGATGTCTCTCAGCATAGGGGATGGGCCTGGGCTATAGAAAACCTGAGAGAGCCCCTGAGGTGAGGTTCCAGAGCAGAACTAAAACCACCATCAAAGCTCTTAAAAAATGCAGGGGAGAGCATTTGTTCTGAGAAGCATAGCCTTTTATCACAGGCAGATGCTGGGGGTGGAGGGGTGGGTTGAGGGACGTGCTGCACAGCCCTTCCCTGGATAAACTGTGCTTCTCTCTTGCAGATTGCAGCCCCAGAAACGTCACCTCGCCGGGAAGGCTGGTAAGACACGCTTCTGCTTCCTCCTCTTGTCTCACCGGTCAGCCTGGGGTTTCTTGGTTGCTCAGCTTGGGTGTGGATGCTGCATCTGGCCCATGGGATTCCTGCTCAGACCCTTAAGCCAGGTCTGGCTGCATGATGTACAGAGCCATGAGGTGGGCACAGGGGATGGAGCTCTGCCATGCCCATTGCTGGAGGCATCCTCCCCTCTTTGCAACTGCAGTCTGACTTCTGGTTTCTGTCTCCCTCTTCTGTCCTTTCCTTGGTTCTTCTCTCTGTGTTCAGGAAGCCTTTTCGCTTCAGAGACTTTGGCCCCTTGTTTCCTCAATGGCATAGAGCTGAGAACTGAAATCAGTGTTTCCCTTCTTCTAAGCACTGCGTAAATGCAGCAAGACATTGTTGCAGAGAACCATCAAAATCAGTGAGAGAGACAGAGAAGAGGGGGAGCAGCTGCACAGATTGGGGACCTGGTTTGCCCAAGGTCACACAGTACAGCCATCTCTGGACTGAAGCCCTGACTCTGCTACAGCAATCTTTCCCCGCAGAAATAGGTTTCCAACCTCACTTGGTGTGCATGTGCATTTTCTCTGGAGCCCCTGTCCTGGCACTAGAACAGCCAAAAAGACAATGTCCATGAGGTGCTTTGTTTCCAGGGGCTGTGCCCTGGCACTCTTGGCACTGGGAATGATGCTCTGCCGCTGCTCTTGGCTCTGCATAGATTGCACAGCTTGCTGCTGGCTTTCCCTCCACTTCTCCCCCCTTACTCTCTCTTCTGTTTCTTCTGTTTTGCTGTCCCTCCCAGTCCATGTCTGAAAAGAAGTTTGACTACCGGGAATTTGCTGCTATTCCTTCCTCCAAACCTGTTTACGAAATCCAGGTATAAACTGCATGCTGCCCCGTCTCTCAGGGCTTGGTTTGACTGGAAGTGCTTGCCTGTGAAGCAGTGGCCTTGGAGCAGAGGCTGGCAGATGTGAGGGAGCCCTCGTGGCAAGGCCCTGTGTGTGAGGGAGGCCCTGGCTCCTGGGAGCTTCAGGCACGGGGCACTGGGAGAAAGTTGGGTTTAAAATGAAGGACAGAGTGTTGCAAACGTAAAGCAGCAACAGCTTCACTGTAACTGATGCTGAAACGTGTGAAAGTGAAAAAGTGAGAACTAAAAGCAGAGGGAGGAAGCTACAGGAGTGATTGCCAACAAATTGCAAAGTGGAGCAGATGTTCCCTCCCACCTGGGATGTGCCCAGCGTCCTGCCTGAGTTGTAGCTGTGGAGACACAGCAGAGCTTCCAAAGAAACACAAGGAAAAGCTGCTGCCCTGCTGAGGTGAGGGAGCACTGGCAGGGGCTGCCCAGATGGGCTGTGGAGGCTCCTTCTCTGCAGACATCCCAACCCCAGCTGGATGAGTTCCTGTGTGCCCTGCTCTAGGTGCTGCTGCTCTGGCAGGGGGGTTGCACTGGAGGAGCTTCCCAGCTCCCTCCCAGCCCTTGAGACTGTGACTCTGTGACGCTGCTCCTGTGGTGTAGCTCTGCTGGATGCAAACTGGGAAGTAGACCCTCAGAGAGCACCAAGGTTGGAGGCTGAGCGCCATGGAAAGGTGTTTCTCCTTCCTCAGAGAACCTCATTTCATTTGAGCTGCTTGGTGGTAGAATCCCAGGAGGGCTGAGGTTGGAAGGGACTCCGAGAGGTCACTGTGTCTGACCCCCTGCTCAAGCAGGGCCGCCTGGACCCCGCTGCCCAGGACTGGGAACTGCCTTCCTCCGACACCTGGGTTAGGCAGAAACTGATGGCGTTTGTGACAGCTGATGTGAGCAGATCCTGTATGTCTGGGATGTTTCTTTAGGGGGGTTTTGTGTTTCATATGAGGACAGTGAAGCAGATGCCTGCAGTTAGGTTTGTGTGGTGTGTGCAAGTACCGACGTGCTGGGCTTTAGGACTGTCAGGACACAGAGATCCCAGGTCCAGACCAAGCTGACTTCAGCAGAGTCAGTTTGAGGATTCTCAAGCAGTATTTGATGCAGGTTCTTGGCTGACTCCTTTCACCAGTGGTGTTGCTCAGCCCTTAGCAGTCACACCTCTCTTTATCTAAGAGTCCTTTCTGCTTTGGGGTGTCCTCCTGCCTGAGTTTGGGACCAGGGGAGTTATTCACCCCAAATCAAGCCCCACTGGCAGCTCTGTACAACCCAAGTTCCCCCACCCAGGCCTTTGCTGAGGCCACAGCTCAGATGAGAAGGTGCTTCCAAAGGAGGCTGCACCTCCAAACCATGGGGCAGTTCCCCAGGACCTCTCCCAGCAGTGCAGTAATTGAGACACTTTGCTCCTGGCTGTGGTCACCCAGCTCAGTGCTGTTGGGCTAAGCAGTGTTCCTCAGCAGTGCCTGCCAAAGTCGATGCAGTGCCTTGTGCTCTGCTTTTTGGCAGGAACGTCACTCCCACCATACCTTTACTTTATTGCTAAAGCACTACATGGGCTGAGATCGTTTCCCACCTGCTCCAGGTTTGCTGCTTGTACAAAACAGGTGAGTTGTGTGGACACAAGGGCTTCCTGCTCTCACAGCTGTGAAGCTTCCCTAGTGCTTTCTATCTGAGTGTGCAGAGCTGCCATCCTTTATCCTGCAACTAAAGAAACATTAAGCTGCTCCCCACTTGTGCTCTTCAGCTGAGCAGGAAGACCCACAAAAGATGGATTTTGGTCAGTAATGGCCAGAGCTCCCACGTGTGTCTGTCACTATTAAACTTGCTGAACACTGAGCTCTGAACCCCCACAGCCTTAAATTTGTATAGCTCAGAGAGGTGTTGAGCTGTGTGTTGTGTGCAAACCTAGAGAGCACAGTAGGAGTAACACATGCAGCCACTTCTGAAATAAACAGAATAGCTCTTCTGCCCTGAAGCACTGTGTACAGATAGATTAAATCCTCTAGTTAGCCAGGCAGGGCTTTGGACATGTACTCCTGTCCCCAGAGCAGGGCTGGTTTTCAGGCCACCTCGAGTTCATGGCCATGAGCAGAGCTGTTTTCTCGAATGTGTTGTCACTCTGGTCTGATGAGCTCTAGTCGTTGGTGTGGTCTTTGCTTTGTGAAGGCTTTAAAGAGAGCAGGAACTGGTGGAAGTTTGTGATTGCCATGTAGCCATCTCTCCAAAGCTGTCTATGGGGATGTAACTGCTTCCTGTCCCACAGCAGCTCTCCAGACACACCTGAATGTAGAGAAGAAAGTTGCTTTTTGCATGAGCAGTGAGGCCTGGGAACAGTACAGGTGCAGAACTGGGCTCCAGGGCTCTCAGAGGAACACAGCTCGTGTCTTTGCTCTCCTCTCCTGTTTCTGCTCATTTTCTTCAGTCCTTACGCTTTGTGCTTTCCCATCACATCCTGTCCCCTCTTCCCTACACACACACAAAGCCAGAGGAGAGCTCTGATGGGCAGACACCTCATCCTGCAGTCAGGCAGCAGGCTGCTTGGCCTCAGCACCAAGGATCCAGGTTGTGACCCTGTGTGTTCAGCATCAGTCGTGCCCCAGCTGCTGCCTCACCAGCCCCTTCGAGGGCCAGAGATTCTCTGTAGGGTGGTGGAAGGCTGGAGGTAGGGGGTTACCTGGCACTGGTGTTACAGAGGTGGATGCTCATGCTTTCTCTTCTCTTCTAGTCACCTGATGCAGCTGATGACCTCAGATACGTAGATGACAGAAATAACTCAGGTAAGCTCCTGCCCAAAGGAGTTGTTTTTGCACTACTTGCTTCCTTCCCACCAGGGTTCTAGAGGGTTCCCCTTTGCCTGCTTGTGGAATCAGTCCCAGGGGGCTTCAGCCTCTTGCTGCTTGAAGCAACGTCCTGTTTTGTCTGTTGTAGAGTGAGACCTGCAGACTCTCCACGTTCAATTTTGGGTAGGATACCTGCATTGTGCTTTAGCAATGGCGATTTGCTGAGAGTGGTGTGTGGCAAGCATGCCTGGCTTTGTGTTCTGGAGTCCAGGGTGGGAGCAGAACATGGTGGGAGGTTTTGGCCTCTGTCCTCTGCTCTAAGTGGGTAACATCCACTGTTCAGGGTCTTCCCTGTTCCCTTTTGCAAGAGCAATGAAGCTTGCTCCCTGCAGCAAGGAGCAGGCAAGACAGCTGCAGGTGAATTCATCCTGCTTTAAGACTTGAGGGCATTTGGGTGCTTTGAGTCCCCAGGTGACTCTCCAGGTCTGCACTTGTGGGTCTGTGTGACAGTCACCTAAATAAACAGGAATTAAAGCTTTGACTGCTGTATCTCTTCAAGCTGTCCCAGCTGTGGTGTGTCTTCCTGGCCCCAGCTATGATGGGCAGGCTCAGACTAACTCCCACTTCGTTCTGGATGGCTGTAGTAGTGGTGTGGAGCTCAGAGCAGGGCCTACCTGCTCCTGAGGGGGCTCTTCTGTTTCCTTCATCAGTCAATGCTGGTTTTCTGTTCCCTGTTCTATAGTTGGTTTCCCCTCACACACGCTTTATTCCACACAATTTTCTCAGCAAGTCTGGGTAAGGGCTGCACTCCAGGCAGGTGATCCACGGATGGGCCACTCCCAGAAGGAGGTGTTGCTGCAGAGATGAAGGGAAACTTTCCTGAGGACAACATCTGTTCTTTATCTCTCAGAGTAAAACTCTCAGCCATGGTGTATTCTCTGGAGGTCCATTCAGCCAGTGAACGTAACAAGAAGTCACTGAAGGGTCATCAGCAGTTACTTGAGGGGCTTCAGGCCTCACTACTGCCTGTCTTTGAATAAAAGCCACAAAGAAAGCTCTCTCAGGAGCTTTTTAACCCAGGGGAACCAAGCAAATGCAGGTTTCCCAGAATCATTTTGGAAGGATGGCAGATGAAGATGCAACTGAGCTCTTTTGGTATGAGAAAATACTTGAGAACTGGAGTGAGTTTCACTTGCATTTTCCTTTACTGCCAAAGGACAAGGAAAGGGAAGCAGTTACCAAGGGTCAGAGGAGTGCCTGCTGGGCTAGTTCACAACCACACTGTGTGCATTGTGCCCCCACCTGGCCCAGCTTCATTTGCAGCTGCCAGCAGCTCAGGCAGCAGCCTTTCCTCGCTGTGTGTCTGTGACACAGCGTGGCAGACATCTCCTGGCCACATGCAGCGAGGCCTTTCCTCTCTGCACACTCTGGGATTGTAATCATAATTATCCTTGATGATAGGATGATGGCTTTGGGATCCCATGGCAAACTCATAAGCAATGCCAGAAAATCCTGCTGTCAGGAACTGGAAGGACACCTCACTTCTGGCTGCAGGGCAGTGTGAGCATCTCTGCCTCCTGAAGGTCTTTCAGAGCACACCATTCTCTGTGTGCCCTAACAGGCTCTAATAACCTCTCTCCATTCCTGGGCCTGACTTCACACTTGTCATCTTCTGAATGCATATAAAAACACTTACTCCAGTTCTTCTGTTGTTAATTTGTCCCCATCCCATCTTTTTAGCCCCGCCTCTTCTCCAAAGACTTGCATCACCCTTTTCTTCTCCAGACTCCCATTTAACAGAGTAATTCCCACCAAAATCCCACAAAACCAGACCCTCTAGACCCACACTACTTGCAATGCCTGTGCTCTGTCTCTCCCAGTACTTTCTGCCTTCTCTCCTGGGACAGGGAGTGTGTGAAGGAAGCTTGTAGTGGCTCAGAACATGATTGTAGGAAACGAAATGAGCTTGTACAGGTGCATATTCTCAGTCTCCTGTCATCACCTGTTAAGCAGAGAGGTCATTGGATCAAGATCACCAGTGGAATGATCCTGTACAAACTTGCCTGGATTTAATGTTGAATCTTGCATGACACTTTGTGGCACTGAGCCCCAACATTACTTCTGTGTCTCGAGTCCTCTGGGATGCAGTGAGTAACTGTTTCACTCATTCCTCCTGTTCCAGCCAATATCAGATCAGTTATTTCTTCCAGGCTGAAGAATCTCAGTTCTGCTTTGTGGGAATCATTTCCACAGCCCCATGGGCCATTTTTATTTAATCTCTGCCATCTTTAAGGCAAAGCAGGGGGAGTGGACTGGATGATCTCTAAACGTCTCTTCCAACCCTACCATTCTGTGACTGTAAGAGGGCTGCATGCACAGCTGCAGACGCAGGTACAGGACGAGCTCATGCAGTGGCAGCTGCTCTGCATGTTCACTCATCTTTTCCAATGCCCAGCCCTCAAAAACAAAGACAGCCTTGCTGAGGAGTGTGCTGGTGTTTTCAGCAACCTCCCCTTAACACCCACAGCATCGTTGTCTCGTTTCAAGGAGGCTGTGTGTTCTGTGCAGTCAGACTGAACCTTTTTTATTGAGCTGAAATGTAGTGAGCCAGCACGAGGTTCTGGCAGGTCCACTGTTGTGTCTGATGCAAGCCACTGGCAATGCCAAGAACGGAGCACAAGAGACCCACAGAGTCTTTGTGGTTGGAAAAGACCTTTAAGAAAAACACAGGAAAGAGGAAAAGCATGAAGTGGTTCTCTGCAGAATACTGCTGCAGGCTGCAGCACTCTGGGGTTTAGCTCTTTCTGAGCCAGAAGCCTTTAGTTTTACAGTTATTTCTTTCTTGAATCTATTCACATTTGCAGTGTTTCACCTTCCACACTACAGTCAACGCTGCAAAATCCAAACACCATTTTTTTCTAGCTGAGTTTCATTTGCCCCTCCTGACAGACAGCGTTCTCTCAATAAAGTCTTCATCACTTCTGCTCCTCCTCACCAGTTACCAAATCCTGGCCCCAGCACAGGAACTGCTTTACATTATGATGGCAGGTACTATCTTCTTGCACTGTTTCTGTAGTAACTAGGTGTTTGCCCCCCAAAGGACATGCCTTCTTGCCCCTTGCAGCTTGTGCTTGTCCAGTTTTGGCTGAGGAGTAACAAAAAGGTTGTTTAGAATTTCAGTGTGCTGTGTTGAGTTCACTTTACTTGCATGTTTGATGGCTCCTTTGGCAAACTCTGGTCTAAGGGAGTATAAAAGGAGTGAGTTTCCCTCTAAGCCACATTAACTTCCCCCCTAGTCAGATTTTTGCCTGCATGTGCCTGTGGCCTGTTTGGAATCAGCCATGTACTCACCAACCTCAGCATCCTTTCAAGGTGTCAGATTTGTCACCTGAATTCATTTGGTTCTGAGGCCTTTTCAAACAGCAGGTTAATGCTCTGGTTAACAGCTCAGGAAAGATTCTGAGCTACAACAGCCCCTGTTGGGGACTGTAACACAGGGGATGTTGCATCTTGGAGCTCTAGAGCAGGGGCCCCTGGGCACAGCTCAGCAGCACCTCAGCACCTCTGATCTGACACATCTTCACAGGCTGCTGTACTGGAGCTTCTCTGCTACCTTCACAACACTCAGCGAGGCTTCCCAGGAGCCAGTTTGTACCTGAAGGGAAAAGTCTGTGGTTTTTGTGGAACTTCTTCCTTTTCACACAAGTTTCTCACAGTAGTTGCTTCAGCCAAATTATCACCAAGGGCAGATGTCCCAGGTGTGTGTCACAGCACTGCAGGGCTACCAGCTCCTTTCAGGAGCCACAGTGACAGCAGTGTGCTTTAGATGCAGGACCTCCCGAAAGGCCTGACACCAAGTTAACTGCCCTGCCACAGTGTTTTTTTCCTGGTGAGTTCCTTTGTTGAGGGACCCAAGTTGCTGTCTGAATTTGCAGAAGGGACTTGCTCATGTAACTTCAACATCAAACAAGACCAGAATGCTGTCCTGCAGCATACTGTGCTGGAGGCCACGTTGCTCTGCAGTGTGTGCTGCTCTGCTGACACTAGTGCAGTGCCTGGAGCACTAACACCTGGGTCATTGCAGCATTTTACCTCAGGCTTGGCACTGGCAGAGCTTTCTCAGTGCCCTGTGGGTGTTAGGGGCAGGTGTCTCCTCACACACACGTGTGGCTGCCTTCCCAGGCTCCACACAGTCAGTACAGGAGCTACAGAGCAGCCACCAGTTTTGGGCACAGGGTGACTGTAAATCACTGGGGTTTCAGTGCTGTCTCAGACTCAGCACAGAGGAACAGCCCCGTGCCTGCGTTAACTCTAACCCCCAGATACTTAACCTGCCGCTTTCCCTTCACACCTGAACTCTTCTTGTCTACACAGTTCCCCAGGAGCAGGATGGGCAGCCAGAGGAAGAGGAAATGTTAGTGACA
Source organism: Urocolius indicus (assembly GCA_013401255.1). NCBI lineage: Eukaryota > Metazoa > Chordata > Aves > Coliiformes > Coliidae > Urocolius > Urocolius indicus. The sequence continues at coordinate 64,507 of WBNH01002059.1, read as the reverse complement.
CACAATTCATCAGCACCTGCTTCATCAGCACTTGAAGAGATGGCCCTGTACAGCAGCAAGCGCAAGCTCCGACACGGCCGGTGCAGCCTGGAGGCCGCTGTCCCCACGTAGAGGATGGATGCTCCCGGGCGAAGGAACGGCCCAGCATGGGGCTGCCGAGCTCCCCGTGCCAGGGACAGCTCGGGGCTGCCCTCGCTGCTGCCTCTGGACTCCGGATGGGACCCGAGCGCCCTGGGGAGCAGCGGGCTCAAATAACTTCCTTTAAGGCTGTGAACCGCCCTCTTTTCTCACCCAGGAACGCGCTGGGGCAACAAAGGGGCACAACACGAGACTTAATGATGGCAAATGGAGAGGAGGTGTGGGTAGGGCAGTGGGCAGCTGCAGCTTGTTAGCCTGTAAATAGTGTGTGTGGGGGAAAGGTAGGACAGGGAGAACATAGGAGGGTGAGAGCATGTCGGGCTCCAGCTGTTGGTTTCCTCTTGGTAGCGGTTAGTACAGGAGCTTCTCTGGTGTGAATAAGCAGGAAGGTCCAGCCGGCCTTTGCTCCGACTTATTTTCCAGTCTTTTGCCAAAAAGCATCTCCTTCCACCCTCCCACCCCAAGTCACCTCAAGTGGAAAGGGGCTGCTTGGAGGCAAACAAACAGAAAAAAAAGGAAAAAAAAAAGGAATTGCAGTGAAGTGCCTCCCACTGACACTGACACACTGACACTAACACTGACACACTGACACCGGCGAGCTGACCAAGCAGGAGCCGCCGCCAGCCCGGTGCCACTTGCCACTGGGAGCAGTGACCTGCTCCCGTCCGGACACGGCGGCCTGCCCGGAGGCGCCCAGCTCGGTGCGACCCTGGGCACGTGGGGTGAGCTGTGTCAGGGCAGGACGGGCACCGCTACCGGCGGCACTGGGGCCGAGCCGGGGCAGCTGCAGCCAGAGCCCAGTGGCGCGTGCGCGAGCCCGTAGAGAGAGTAGCGGGGGGTTAGGACACGGTGGCAGAGGTAGGAGGTGTCGCAGCAGATAGGATAGTGGGGTAGGATTCAGGAAATGGGGAAGGGTAGGAAGTGGCGTTGCTGGGGTCGGGGTAGCAGTAACGGGGTCTCACACGTAGGAGGATCCCAGGGGCAAGCCCACGGTGTTGGGTGCTGGCTGTGGAGTGAAAGGAGCAGGCACTGGCCAGGAGGGAGCACAGGAGGCAGGGTGACTCTGGCTGGGCCTGGCAATAACTACACGGTTCAGCTCCTGGCCAGCTCGTTGGTCTGGGGCCCCTTCCCGTGCAGAACAGGGAAAGGACACACTTGCCCACGAAGAGGGATGGAAAGGAAAATGCAAAAGGAGCAGGGGTGTGATTCTTGGCTTCCGTGAGTGGAACCAGGGCTGTGAACAGATTGTGTATCGATGAGCTCTGCAGACATGGAGGAGACAGATCTTGCCTACAGCTCTGGAATCCGTCTCTGCTGCCCACTAGTGAAGTAGAACGTCCCTTTTTTTTTCCTTCTTCTTTTTTGGTGTTTTTGTTTTATTGCCTCTAGTAGGGAGAAAGGCATCTGGGCTTGGCAGGGATCTGATCTGTCTACCCCGATACATTGGTGCTCTCAGCTGAACCCCTCCAGCAGTAAGACCAGAGCTGGACCTTAAGCCTTTTCAGTGACTTGGAGTGGCTTGGGAGCCGCAGGCACCTCAGCCTGTGCATCTGCTGAGCTGGGTGCAGGTTCTGTCAGCTGAGAATCTCCCTTCTCGCCAAAATCTAGTGGGTCGTGTTAACTGACCGTGGGGTTTAACTTCCCAGAGCTTTGAAGGGGGAACTCTGATAATCTCAGCCTGCAGCTGTGGCTGCTTCCATCATCAGCAATTTGAGCTTTTCCTTTTTAAATCTAATTTTAGCGTTTGCCTTTTAACAGCAGCAGTTTTGGAAACAATCCTGGACTGGTTTTGGTGACTAACTTGTGATTCTCTTTTTCTTTCCCTTTGCGGTACCTGGTGCCAGGCTCTGGGTTCTCTCCCATTCTCTCCTGAGAGACTCTGAGGGAAAAATCAGCGCATCAAGACTGTAACTAGTGAAATTTGTACAACCAAAGAAATCTATTTTGTGGTTCAAGGATAATAAAGTTTACTTTACATTTTAGAACCTTTAGTCAAGGCGTTTTGGCCTGTGTGAAGTCTGCAGTTCCTGTACCAACACTTGGGTTGCTGGCATTAGCCAGCCTGTAATCCAGCAATGTGCTCAGGAGGGGGCCACCGGAGTGGGGGCCTGGAAGTGGTGCACAGCCTGACCTGCTCCTCAGCTGCTGGGACAGGGTAGCAGCAGGACCTTTTGGCTTTCTTGGCTTTGCTTTAAAAAAAAAAATCAAACAACCAAACTCTTGTTTTCTTTATGTGATGAAAAATTTAACTGGCAAAAGCCTTCCACGTTTCACAGAGCCCAGACAACTAGAGCAAACTGCTGAGGAGCAGCAAATACAGAAACAGAAGACTGAAGAGCATCAGTGTCTGTGGAAACATGGGCACAGGGCTGTAGGGGAGCAGTAGGAAGTTCAGTGGAGGAGGATGGAGGACGTACCCACTTTCCATTCACACAGTTCCCACGTTCAGGTGAGTTCACAAGCTTTGCTGAAGAACACATGTGTCAGTGTTAAAGGGGAAGAGCTGTACAGGGGAGTTCCATTGTAATGGGAAGGGTTAAATGATCACGAATGGAAATAGAAGGCTTTTCTCTCCTGTTGCAGGCATAATGGGTAATCTCTCCACAGGACTTGAAGAATGTACATTATAAAAAGAAAGAGGTCTCAGAATGACCTCTGCTGCCAGAGAAATGAACTACCACACAGCTCAGGGGAAGGAGCTCAGCAGAGGCAGAGTCATGGAGACACACAGTGCTGAATGGAGCCAAGGCCTGCTCAGCTGTCCAGAGTGAGTTTCACAGGGACATACGGCTTGGACAGACACACAGTTCAGTCCAAACATCTTCAGATGAAAGGCTCGTGCTACTCCAGAAAGGCTTTACACAACACACACACAACTTCAGCTACCAGGGAAGGAATTCTTCGGGGAGCATCTTCTTGTCATGAGCCCTTAAAACAGACGACCTGGGGAAAAGCTCCATAAACGACACAAATAGAGGGAGTGGTGTTTACAGTAACTTACTGAGTGTCTTGAAACATATGAGAGAAAAACTACTGGCTTAGTATCACACCAAAACTGGAACAAAACCCCTGTCAGGTCAGTGTTCAGTCTTGCAATCGTGAAGGAAGGAAGGTGTTGAGCAGGACTGGCCCCAGTATTGACCCCTGGGGTGCACCACTGGCCTCCAGCTGTATTTGTTCACCCATCACCTCCCTCAGCCTGGCAGTTTTCAACCCACCTCTGTTCACCCAGCCTTTGCTTCACAGCTTTGCTACGAGGGTCTCATGCGAGACTCTCAAAGGCCTCCTGAAGTCCAGGTAGACAATACAGCACAAACATCCTAAGACAGCTAACAAAGTCAGTGTGTGCATTAAGGCAACTGGCTAAAGAAAAGCACAAATGGAGGGCAGGTGTGTGCCAGGCTGTGTTAATAACAGGGTTCAGTTAAATGTTACCACACCAGTGGAGCTGCAATCCACCAACTGTAAATTACTCCAGACCGGGAGCCAACCATCTCACATGGTGGGACTTGAATTTGTGTGTGTCCAGCTGGTACATCTTACAGCCTCAAAAGACCTGTAACTCCACAGAGGCAGGCAGAAGGGTGGCACCTCCCCCAAAGCCAGCAGACACAGCAAGGCACGGACCCAGGCACAGGAACGGCCCCAGCGCTGCTGCCAGAATCAGTTTCTGATGCTTGATTAACAAAGTGTTCTCTCACTATCAGCACAGTCACTGGTAACATATCAGGTGAGATCTACAAGCTCCTTTGATATTGTGGCCAGGTATTCTGTGGAGGTTTCTTATGGCAATGCTGGGATGCAGCAACACATCTATGCTTCATTAAAAAAAACCCGACTTGGTAACAAATCCCCTCCTCAGCACAAGCTGGAGCAGCAGTTCTGCATCTTAAAGACTCGTAGCTGCTTTAGCCCTTTAGTTTCTGCTTTACGAGCAATTCTTGCAGTTAATGACACTCAGCTGAGAGTGATTTATTCCTTGGTTTAGCAGACCTGATTTCCAGAGCCCCTGCACGAGGCCAGCACAAACAAGTGTGGTCTGGCACAACTTTGCATTCTTTTTTCCTATTAACCATTTTTCCACTCTGAGAGGACAGGCAGAAGCAGGCAAACAGCCTCTGGCCATTTCCCAGAGAAGAAACAACATTTACAAGAGTCAAAGTTCTTTAATTTCACTTGTTTTGGAATAAATTAAAAACAGCCAACTGTGAGCTAGAGTTTTAGGTGCCCTTCAGCAGACATCGATGTTCCCAGGGCACAGGTTACCCATGCACTTTCCTACAGAGATACTTGCCTTTGTTGGCTGCTTCATCTAAGCAGCTCTCAAGTGTTATGAATTCATCCACATCATGGCCATGGGAAAGTTCACACCTCATCAATGTTGCAGAAAGTGAAGTAAATGACATGGTAATTGTTATCTACCCACAGCAGAGAACTACAGAACCTTCTTTTGGGAGAAACAGGGCAGGAGTGGGTGATGATATTCCTCTTTCTCTGCTCCTTCCAGTCCCTCTCAGTACACCACCTGAGCAGAGACAAGGCCTAAAAAACCTAGAAATGTCCTTCCCATGGAGCGTTGCTGTGTGAGCTGATCTAGGTGGGACCTGCTTGGGCAGGGGGTTTGGACTGGATGATCTTCTAAAGGTCCCTTCCAACCCTCAACATTCTGTGATTCTATGAGATCTTCAGCACAGAGCCAGAAAGAAAGATCAGAGGACAAGAAAGATCAGAGAAGGGTGGCCAAGATGGTGAAAGGCCTAAAGGAGAGCAGCTGGGGCCACTCGGTTTGTGAAGCTTCGAGAAGCTGAGAGGTACCTACACCTTCCTCAGAGGTGCCGACCGCTCTCTGGTGACCAGCCATGGGACACAGGGAATGGAACGAAGCTGCACCAGGGCAAGTTTGGACTGGACATTAGACAAAGGTTCTTCTCTGCAAGGGCTGTGGTGGCTGGAACAGGCTCCCCAAGGAAGCAGTCACAGCACTGAGCCTGTTGGAGCAAGAGTATCTGGACAACCTCTCACTCATACGGTTTGGTTTCAGGCAGGAGGAAGGAGGAATTTGGACTCAATGACCCTTCCAAAATGCCAGTGTGGGCTCTGTGAAGGACGAGGGCACATCTGCAATAATGACACCACATTCCCTGGCAAAGCAAGGGGAGTGTTGGCAGAAAGGACCCGGAGCCGATGAGATCCTGGCGTGCAGCGGTGCTGGTTCGGTGTCCTGGTAACGGAGGGGAAGGTAGGCACTGTCAGACAAAAAGGGGCAGTTCTCCAGCTGTAGAAACTACTTAACTGCAGCTTTGCTGAATTCTCATTCATTTCAAACCCCTGATCTCCTAAACCTTGTGGCCACTGCTCAATGATGCTGCTCCTGTCGCCTTTCCAGGGAGATGGCAGAGACAGCACAGCAGACCCTGAACGCTGAGCATCTGCTCTACGTGCTACAGGACTGGCTTGTGTGAGTAAAGGCTGGCTGAGGAAGTAAAACTCAGCTTTTGTATCTGCAGGCAAAGACTCTGCCAAGTGGTGTGATGAGGTCTGGGCACTAGAGATGTGCTTCTCCTGCCTTTTTCGTGTGGGAGGCTTGAACTGGCCAGGCCACACGGCCAGATCACAGTGGATGTTCAGCCACAATGAATGCCACCCTCTCTGTGCTGGCAATGTACCAGTCTCTTCATAGGTTAAACCAAGTTATCTGCTCGCAGGACCCTTCATTCCGTAGGTCACCTCCTGCATTTTCCCCACAGGGAAGGATGGCCATAGTAGCTGAACACTCTGGTAAGAAAAAAAAACCCAACACAACAAACCCTCCCCCGTGCTGGCACCCAGAAAGTGCTGCTACACAAAATACACTGACAGTAGCAATTCTTCCTCTTTTACTCCCCATCATTTAGCTCATTAATTTAAGGCAAATTAAAAAAAAAAAAACCAAAACTTAAAGCATGGCAGTGAAACCAGGCAAGGCTACATTGCTGTTCCCCCTCAGGTGTTGGTGCTGCTTCGGTACAATAATGTTGGATTTCTCCACAGTAACGTTTGAAAGAAAGAGAAATCCTTGGCAATAAAAAGTTACTGTGAAGGACTGGAGGGGAAGGGGGGCGGGATGAAATAGACAGGGTTCTGAAAAGACTCCTTCCAGTATCTGTCAGCAAAGTAAGGCTGAGGAATCAAAGACCTGTGAACTCTTCAGTGATACACAGAGCAGAAGAAATGAGTCTGATGCTGACAGTCAGTCAGTCACTTCTTGATACAGAGCTGGAATAAAAACAGGAAGATCTTGATAAACAGCTTCAGTCTAGATGGGTAGAAGGGAGGACGCAAAGCTGCACTTAACCCAGGTAATCTAATACATACAAATAAAGTGCCTGGAACAGATCACAACACAAGTGGCAGGCATGGTTAGTCACAGCAGCATTCACCATCTTCCATTACAAGAGGGTCCAGGGGATCTGCAATGGGATCTGCAATGCTAAACTAAGTGACTCAAAGAACAAGATGAGCTTGTGTTCTTCAGGCCCCAGGTCACCTTGGCTTGCCTGTGTGTGTGGCTTCTTTGGGGCAGATCATTTACCTGTTCCTTGCATGCTGTCAGTGACCACTGAGGGCCAGCTGCTCTCTAAGGGATGGACAGCCAGGGACCAAGCATGGGAATGTGCTCTCACCAGCAAGGGCTCAGTCCCACAAAGCCCAGGCGCTGGGAGCAGGGGATGGGGTCAGCTGAGAGTCCGGACCACCAGCCAGGCTCATGGTGAGAGGGAGATGGGGTCAGACAGCGCTTATGCCTGGGCAGGTCCATGATGGGTCAGACTCTGCCTATGCCCAGGCAGGTCCATGATGACAAGGTAGATGTGAGATCAAGCTGAGTAGTCAGCCACGAGTTGGGGCCCAGACCTCTGGGAGCCATAACCCAGGCATGGGCTGGAGGTACCAGTACTCCTGTGATATAGCTCAAGCAGGACTAGAGGGCCCAGGTCTGAGCTGAAATGGGCAGAAGGTATAGGTAAAGGCCATAGGAGAGGCTGATGAGGGCCATTAGGGCTCCCTTTATGCTCACGGCCCTGACATCTACACTGGCTGTTCATGTTTTAGTCCCCTCTCTTCCCATGTTACTCCACTGGATGTTGTATGAAAATGCTCCTCCCACCTAAGATCCATTCCATCGTCAGGTGGAGATTGTTAGTAGGATAGGAGTATGGTTAAATAGTTGTAGGGAAATTAGAAAGATATGAAGGCAGGCATCCCAGCATGTGGTAACACGCAGGGCGGGATCACACACCACCTAGAAACACAAATCAGTGGGTGCACTTCGTTCAGGGCAAAGCACAAGCCCCCTCTGCAGCACACCTTTAAGTCAGTGGTTCAGGAAACCAAGACACATCTTCTCAGCTACTCCAACGTGAGAAAACAGTGGGACTTAGTCCATCCTACAGGATGGAAAGAAAATAGGGCTCATTCCACCCTACCCTCTAAAACACTGACATCCTCCCAACCTTCTCTCTTCTAAGAAAACTTAATTCCCTTCAGCTAGAAACATCCTGCTAGCCAGGACTTCGCTGTAGAAGGCCAATGGCAACACAGACCTCTTGGCTGGTCTGAGCAATGACACAGACACCACTCTGGAGAACAAACACAACTCCATTACAAAGAAGAAGAGACATGAAATAAATGGATAAGTTAGTGATGACAGCACTGGGAACAAAGACAATGCCTTTCCAGTTTCTGCATCTCATGCCAACAAGAGTTTTCAGTCAGGACAGGCCGTGGGCAAAATAAGGAGAGAACAGATAGGTCCCTGACGCCTGAGGCGCACCAAGGGAGTGAGATTTTCCTGATGTCATCCAGCCTGAATAAATCCCTGATGAGAATGGTTCTGAACAACTGGCTTCCTGGCCACGGATTGCACCTTGATCAGTTAGTGGCAGTGGTCCTTCCTTCCGAGCACAGGCCGTCGTTTCCCTCCAGTCCACTGTGACTTCCAAAGGAGAAGGATGAACACGAACACCCTGGAGGCAGGTGTTGGTGTCCTTGTGTATTTTGCTCAGTTTCCTCTCTGTGTTATGCCAACAAAACTCCAGAATTGCACTGAGGACACGTCAGCCTTGGACATTCACTCCTGTGTTACAGTCTGTCTGTTTCCTGCTAGCTGTGCCACTGCACTAGTTTGCAGAGCCATCACGTGAACTGGATCAGGAAACAATTCCAGGTTCTAAAAAGTTCAAATCCAAACCTGTCTTTAATAGGACTTAAGGTGAAGTGTCAGATGTGTGGGTGGAGGTGTTAGAAACACAAGACTTCCAGTGAAATGAAAGGTGCAAAGCAGGAGGCCACAACACAGAGCATCTTCACCATTGCGGGCCACCCCAGCAAAGCCAGTACCATTTGTAATGGACCACAAGTAACTTAATGTAGCTTCCACAAAATCACCTGATGCCACAGCATCAGTTCCATTCCCACTGCTGCCGCTACTGCTGCTGTTCCATCCAGGGGTGAAGGTGTGTGCTAGTCACCAGCCACACTCACAAAGCTCGAGTGTCCCTCAGCAAAAAGGAACACTGTCACCTAAGATCCCAGTGGCAATTTTGTGGCACTTCAAAACCTTGTGTGACACCCTCCTAAACACAGCCAGGATCCCTGGTAGTACCTGACAGTTCAGACCACAGCCAAAAGTGGGTTCATCCCTCGGCATCACCAAGCTGCAGTACAGGTCCAGACAAAACACTCTGGGATGGAGCAGCAACCCTTCTGGAACTGCTATGAGCAGAATGCAGTGGCCTGTGCTCACGTGTCACCTTTTCAGGGTGTTCACGCTTGGTGCCACTTGCTGCAATCCAGCAGCTCTAGCAACTGCTGCCACCTGAAATCAGGTTCACTCGTCTCATGCTCTGTGTTTTACCCTCCTGTCGCATCATGTCATTAACTCAGATTATCAGCAATCTGGGGCAGCAAATGTCTCTCCACCGCTGGTTCTTTGTTTGAAGGCAGCATAGGTGAAGACATGGGTTGCAAATAGCAATTATCTAGAGGCACTACTGAACTAATCCAGAATAACAATCATACAAACATTATAATTAGTTTAAAAAAAAAACAACAAACAAGATTTACACATGAATGCAACGGCTGAGGCTTCTCCAAAAATAACCAGCGATCAGTAATCAATCCTGGAGATAACACAGAAAAACACACTCAGCCAACCTGGGGAATAAAGAAGGAGCACAACTTCACTCTAATTACCTAGGGGGAAGGTGCGAGTCATGCCATCGTGTCACAGCGTGCTGTTGACAGCCTTCCCAGACCGTTAGCAATACCCTTCTTGAAATCATGCATCATAGGGCATTTCCACTCGGGAGTGCGACAGAAACTGGCTCAGGAGATGTCAAAACTACTGAAGTTTATAGACTCTGGGACAGCACTATAGTTTTGGTGATGTATTTGTGTGGATGTAGAGCAACAGTGAACCTGAAAGTAAAAGTCACTGCCCAGTTTGGTAATTAGATTGTTAGTTCTGGAACAACAAAAAAAAAAAAAAAAAAAGGTCCATAAATAGAGTTTAAAGGACAGAGAGCAACAGAAAACAAGAGGTTTTAAAATGTTCACTTTATTTAACAACGAGGAGATTGGAAGCTGATCTGTGTACTTTAGTTACATTATTGTGAAGAGTGAGGGGACCACAGAGTCTGCGAAGGCAAATGACACGACAATGGGATTTTCCTCAAGAAACAAATATCTAAGAATAATAATTAAAATAGGACCCTGCCTGCTGAATCTAGAGACAAACTTCTCATGGATTTTCAGTTCCTTTACAGGTCACTTGAGACTCTCACACATCATTATGATTGAAGGAATAGAAGGTTTGTAAAGCCACAGTCCGAAGCCTTGTAGAAAACTGTTGTGACTTGACTTTCTGGGGGGGGGTTTCAACGTCATACGGGGAAAAGCCCCAAACTCATATTGCAACTTGCTTTCCTTGCAGCCACGTTCAGAATTTCCAGGCCAGGAGTGCCATTTATCCAGTCTAGGTGTCTGTACCCAAGGGAGATGCTTTGGCTCCCTCTGCACCCAGTGGGGTTTAGCACCGTGATGTGCCTCTGAAAAGCAGACACATGAGGCTGAATTCACTGAAGAATTAAGAAATTACGACACTAAGGTTGTCTGAGGTGTACAGGTGGCCATCCAACCTGCCTTCCTTCCATCCCCCGCTGCTAGAGACCCTAACGGGTGTGAACACTTGAACTAATTATTGAGGGCGAGTGGAGAGTTGTGAGTGCAATATTCCTGCTCCGGTTCCTTTTCTCCAGAGTAGGGGTAATCACACCATCACAGCCCAATCGGGCACCGGGAAGTTAATTGCTGTTTGTGAGGCATTCCAGTGAGGACACCGGCGAACAGCACGGAGACGCCTACGTGGAAGAAGTTAATAACTCCATTCCGAGCGGTGTCCCGGTGGCACGTGGTGAATAACGCCCAGGGCAACACAGGGAAGAGCAATCAGCCACAATATTGCCCGGCTGCGTCCTCAGCTGGCGCGAGGGCAGAGGAGCAGCAGCTGAGGGGTGCTCCGGCAGATAACAGCCCCGCTCGCCGTCGGGTTCTGAGGATGCTCCATCTCGTCCGGGCATCTCCTTGTTCACCTTGGAGCTCAATCACCCTCCTCTGCCGCGCGGCTCGGGAGCGCTCGTCCCGCTGCGGGGACTCATCCCGCGGCCGCCCCGGGCTCCGCTGCACCAGCAGCAGCAGCAGCAGCCGCCGCCCCGCCGGGAGCGGCCCCGGGACCCGCCGCCCCGCTCCGCTCCGCCCCGCTCCGCTCCGCTCGCCGCCTCCACAACATGGCGCCCGTGTCGCCCCGGCCCCGGCCCCGCCGCC
>WBNH01002059.1:26065-53440 GCA_013401255.1 Urocolius indicus | reverse complement strand
CCCGGCCCCGCCGCCAGCCCTGAGTCAGCGCGGAGCCGCCTCCCGCCGCGCCCTGCAGCCGCCCGGGCACCGCCCGGCACACGGCAGCCGCCGCGCCTGCCGGCCTGAATGAGATAGAACATGAAAGGCGAAATAACAGGCGCTGCCACGCCCGGGGCTGCGGGGAATCTCGCTTAACCCTTCTCCGCCTGCGCCCGCAGCGGCCCCGGCTCCGGGACGGGCCCGGCCGGGGTGCGAGTGACGCTCAGTGGAAGGGGGGAGGTGGGCAGCCAGTCGTGTGGCCTCCGCTGCCCTTTGCGCCGTGGCCTCGGATGCCCTGTGCACGGCAGCCCCAGCGAGACGAGGGCGCTCGGGTACGGCCCCGGCCCGTGCCCGGCAGCCGCAGGGATGGGGAGCACGGCATGGCGCGGCAGCCCCAGGGAGACGGGGCACGAGCGCCCGCCAGCACGCTGCTGTGGCAGGGGAAGCTGCGGGCTCCTGATCGCTCCTGCTGCAGTGGTGCCGGGGCCCGGGACCGACTGCTGCAGCGCTTTGCTGTACCCCCAAACCGGACCCCGCAGCACGAGAAGGCTCCCATGAGCCCAAACCTCCCTTCCCCGGGGGGCTGCTGGACTGAGCCTGCGGCTGGAGGCCGGGGTCCCAGCTGGCAGCGTACAGCTGCCCCCAGCCCTGCTCCGCAGCCGGGCCCGAGCTGGTCTGACAGGCTCAGGGCAGACGGGAAGGGAGAGGCTGCCTGCGGCTCAGGAATGTGCAGCCCTTATCTCTGGCTCCCCTGCAATCCTGGGGAGGGACCAACTCTCCAGAGTTTGCCTTTCTCTCGCTCTTACTCACCCTCTGCCCTGGGTGGAGCTTGATTCTCGCTGGCTCGGAGGTGAGGTGCCCGTGAATCAGGCTGCAGGCACGTCCAGGGGAGCGGAGAGCCGGAGAGCGTGACCCACCACCTGCCCTGGCTCAGGCGAAGGTAAGGAAAGTGCAGGCAACCTCCTGGGGTACTCGAGTGATCGTGCAGAGTGGTGGGCGAAGGCTGGGGAGGTCCCGACCTGCTCCTCAGCACAGGGCTGGGTGCTTGGGATCTGGGACAGGGACTTCTGTGAGCAGGAGGGTGCAGCTTCGACGCAGAAGGCCTCCGGTAGCCGAGGCTCCTGGCCGTGCCATGACTGCCTCTGCGGGACAAAGCAGAGTCCCAGGAGGAGACAGGAGAGGCAAGGGAGGAGGGAGAATGCCCCAGCACAGACGGCAGGCATTGTGGCTGGGGAGGAAAGAAACCCGTCAGTCCTCAGGCAGCCCGATCAAAAACCGCTTAGGGAATGCTTCACCAAACTCATGGCCTGTCCATCTCCTTTGAGAAAGCCCCAAGGAGCGGGTATTTCCGAACTCGTCCCTGTCTTTGGGAAGAGATCTCGCTGCCTGACTCGTCTTCCCAGCACAGGGCATGGGTTAGCCTCCCTGGGCAGAAAACGCTGTGGACATGTGTGGCCAAGAGACCAGGACGATGAGGGCTTGGCTGGTGGCAGTGCTGGAAAGGCCAAAGGCTTGCAGTGTGCTGAGCCGAGAGCGAGCTCCTGAGGCCCACTGCGCCGTTCCTCGCTTTGACCTCGCTCACACGCATGGGTGTGTAGCTGCCTGCCGACACGGGCTGCCAGCAGCGACACAGACCTTCATGCACGTACATGCAGAAGCACAGACAGCTCCGTGCGGACACCTGCGTGCAAAGCCACACGTGCATGTGCTCGCTCATTTGTTTCCTCAGCCATGAGCCTGTCTGACAGGCCTCAGGTTCTGTGCACGAGCAGAGAGGAGGAGGGAGGTGGTGTGCTTCCCCTCACTCTGAGTTTTCTGAGGTTGGCAGGTCAGATGTGGCTTTTGTCTAAGCTTGAGGACCAAGTTAAAACAGTTACAGGGGACGGAGGCACTTGGAAAGGGACAGAATTGTCTGTAGCATCCTTCTGAAAGCTGCAGTGGGCTCAGCTGTGACAGAGGCCAAACACACCTGAGTAGCAACTCTAGACACCAAACTAGCCCCAGTGCCAGAGAGCAGAACGTTGTGGGCCTGGGAGCCCTGTGCACAGCCTGCAGTAGCATGTGCTTGCTTGGGGTGAAGAGACGAGCAGACAGAATAAACACAGCACGCTGGCAGCCTGGCTCAGGGCCACAGCAGGGCTGCCGTCTGGGGAGGGAAACCTCGTTTTGGCCTAACTCACACGTGTCTGAGGAAGTGAGAGGATTCTATTTGCAGTGGAAATAGTAACAGAATTGTGAGGAAGCCAAAGTTGTGATCTCTGTGTGATTGTTGGGAAAATGGCACGTGAGGTGCCGCAGTCTGGTGTGAGGGTGCCAGGGCCATGTCCTGGCTCAGGACAGGGACATCTCTCTTTCTGTACATCATTCTTCAGGCAATCACAACTTTCCAAGCAACTGAAACTCGCCTCCAATCCTTGCAGGAATGGACTTCTTTGTATTTTATAGTTAAATGGAACACTTTTGGGCTGCTTGTCAGGCCCATTTGACTGGATTTCTGTGGCCATAGTGAGGATGTGGAGCAAAGCAGAACTGCACCATGCAGTTCTCCAAATTATGTCTTATGTTATTGGTTTTTTTTCTTTAAGTTTTCTGGTTTAGACTTCCTTATGCCTGCTACCTAGAGAATAAAAATCCCAGGGAAGGGATTGATTGACAAAGCAGCAGCTTGACACGAGTGTTGTGGCCGTGGGGCTGAGGGACACGGTTTAATGGTGGCCGTGGCGGTGCCGAGTTAACAGCTGGACTTGGTCTCAACGATCTTTTCCAACCTAAATGATTCTGTGATTCCATCTCTTCATCTGACCTGCTGTCTGTGAGAGGACCTTTCTTTCAGTAGCTGCAAACATCAGGTTTTGCCCTGGGGACAGCTTGGGTCTGCACAGGCCGCTCCGTGTCCTCGATTGCAGTGAGGGCTGACGTGGTGTCTCAATAACCACTTCACAAAGAAAAATACAGCATCTAATTTTTCAGCTACTTTTCCCTTCCTCTGGCCTGTAGGAAAACCCCCTGCACATTCTGAATGTCTGGCTAATTTCCTGGTTCTCCAGCAAAGAATATTTTGTGGGATCCCATGCACTGCCTGACAAGCAGAGGTGAGTGGGAGTCCACTGGTGTTCTGAGGTGCTCACCAGGCTCCCAGCTCTACTCTGCCATGTGCCTGTAGCATTCAGAACATTTAGTGCTTACCTAGACACAGCAAGAGTTTATGATGCCTGCTTGTAGGGTCAACTGACAATTGCATGTTATAGGGAAGATAAAGTTGTGGTCTCTGGGAGCTCAGTGAATTAATTGATTAAATTAATTGAAGCAGTTTCTCATCTGGTGACCAAGACTTCAGATGAAGTGAAACTCCCAGACTGCAGCAGGCAGACAGACCTTTTTCTTTTCTTACATGATGACTGAGATCCTTATAAGACCATCTAGAGCAAAGAATGGGATCACATTCACTCAGGTGCCTTAACTTGGGTAATCATTAGAGGCTGGTCAGGGGACCAAAAGAAAAGGCTTGGAGGTTGTATACAGGAGATTATAACAGGAGTAACAAATGACATGTTTTCATACTCCAACCAGACATTTTAGCAGCAACCCAGCCTTTGAGAGAACATTGAGAATGAGAACACAGACTTCAGCAGAGAACAGAGACAGGAAAACCAAAAGAGGAGAAGTAATGGCTGTGAGGACTCAGCAGACAGTTGTGGCTGAGAAAGGGTCTGCCTCAGTGATACCCCTATTGCACTGTGCTGTTCTGGGGAACACATCTCAAGCCTTGCCTGGTGAGAAGAGCAGTTAACAGGAGGACGTCCAGCATCCCCTGCCGTAGCTCTTGTAAAATGTCCTTGGGAAAGTACTGTGGCTGAGCCAGAAAACTCTGGGGTATCCTTGAGAAGTGCTACAGGTACATCACCTGTGATATTGGCCAAGTGAGGGACCTTAAATTGAGAGATCCTTTAGTGGAGAGATCCTTTCAGCAGAAGTCCAGTCCTTAGTACTGAAGGTCAGCACATGTAGGAGTAGCTTCTGGAAAGGATGAGCATATCTGTAACTGCTAATAGAAGTTATTAATTCTGCTGCAGCAGTACGAGGAGGCAGTAACTGTCCCTCCATCACACAATGCAGAATTAAAATCCCTATACCTGGAACCGGATTCCAGGAGAGCAAACCAACATTTCCCAGGCCTTGTCACGGTGTCTGCACAGGTGGTTTTACCTTGGCTGTCACTGTCCTGCCCTCAAACGAGCCCTTCCAGAATATCAGCAGCCTGTGCTCAGAGAAGCTTTTCTGTTTTATCAGGATAATTATGTTTTTAATAATAGATTTATAAGCTTTCAGGGTTCTTGGCATTTTGGAAACCTGAATGTTTTGCCCAGCAGGCCAAAGTAAATTCCTCTGTCTGTGTTGCCTCTCTCTTCTTGCTGGTATCCAGAGCAATGAAAAGGAAAGATGTTTCAGTGCAGCAGATTGCGCCTGTACTTGCACGTAAGCCTGGGGTCTCAGGCAGAGTCCGTTCCTGCCCAGCTTCTCCAGCCAGAGCCGTAGAGCCTTGCGCCCTCTCGGGCAGTTCCCTCCGCCAGCACACACAGACAGACCTGGGAAGGCCTCGGCTTTTGGGAGTGTCTTGAAGCAGAGAAGCAGGTCCAGCCAGGAGAGCGATCATCCGAGAGAGGCAGTCTGGGAACTTGCTGTGCAGGCAAAACACGTAACAACAAGCGCTGGAGTCAGCGTTGGGAAGGAAGATAGAGCCAGTCTGAGGTGCTGAGACATCAGCAGGGGCTGACATCAGGCAGCAGCAGATGAGGGAGAAAGGAAACGTGGTGCCAGTTTCCGTTGCTGGGTAAATAGAGCCCATTGCTCTTGATTCGCACAAAGAGGGTTTTTCCCAGTCTGTAGGGTTTGTGGTACATCCACTCGGCATAGCTGGAACTGGAATTTCATGCTGCTCTTCTAGAAAAGAATCAGTGAAGCCCACTGAAATGAACATAAGATGGACAGGCAGCAAATGATGCACAAGCCAACAAGCCTGTACTTTTCCCAGTTTCTGCTCTTAGTGTTCATCCGGGGTAAAGGGGGACTTTTTACACCTAGCTTCACCTGTCAGTTACTTTTCCTTGCTCTGCCTACATTAAACATTTCCTTATGGTTGAATGTTTTTCAGTGCAGAGACTGTTGCAGACTGTGCTCACATCAGTGCAAGCCCTCTGCAGTATTAAAAGAGTCTGATAGCTCTTGCAAATCACAAAACCCAAACGCTTGTGGTGGGTGTCGGAGCCGGTGAAGTCGCTCCCAGGTACAGCAGTGTGAACAGGAGCAGTTCTTGGGCCAGGCTGGAGGGAAGCTTCTGCTGCAGACTCTCTCCTCAAAAAATGCTCTTGATAATTTCACAGAGATAGCTGCATGCTCCTCTCTGCCCTCCTGTTTCTCCCCCACTGTTTTTTTGGCTGAGGAGGGGAGTGATTGCATCAGTACTCCCTGCGCAGAGCTGCACTGGCACAGAGGCAACCAACCCTGTGTCTTTGGGAAAGCCCAAGCAGACGGGTGGAGAAGACCTTTGCTGCTGAGAGATTGAATTCTTCCTCTCATCAGCCCATTATATAAGCCTTCATCTCCCACTTGTTAAGTTTTCAACAAGCTCCTTCGTGCTTTGCTTTATCCACTGCCCCTAAGCATGGGAGGAGTTACTCATAAACAGCTACAAAGCCTACCTTCTTTTTCTCCTTCAGCTTCCTCCTGAGAAAAACTCCAACAACTCTCTCACATTAGCATGCTAAAGAGTAAGTTCTAAAGAGCTTAGTGTACTGAATGCTTGTTTCTCTCTATAGCCTTCTCTTTACCTGTCTGTGTTCATCATTGTCCCATCTGACAGAACTGGGGCTGTTTAGTCTGGAGGAGACTGAGGGGAGATCTTATTAACATTTACAAATATCTAAAGGGTGGGTGTCAGCAGGTTGGGACATCCTTTTTTTTTTCTGTTCTAGCTAGCAACAGGACAAGAGGTGATGGGATGAAACTGGAACACAAAAAGTTCCACTTAAATATGTTAAATATGTTTAGCACATCTAATGGGGCCTGGATTATGAGGCCATATTAAGCAAGAACCAATTTAATAATTGCTGGTACTTCATCTGTGCAGGGGGATTCTGACTCTTTATAAGAGTCTTTTACTGTAAATGTCTGTTCTGCCAAACCAGCCAGGCTGTTTGCCTGCAGCCTCCTGGGATTTGGGAAAGCCAGTTGTTTGTCACAAGGGCAGTTCAGCAACAGCAGGACTAAAAGAAAAAACCACAGAGGACAGTAATCCTGTTTTATAAATCAGCAGGATGCTCATTGCTCCTTAGTAATCAAAAAGCAAATGGCATGTTAGGAAAGGAAGTGAATGTAAACACTGTACATAAAGCCGTATTTCTCTTCCGTCTTGCAGCTCCAGTCCCACCACCTCAAAAAGGAATACAGTAGAAGGAAAAATAAACAGATGAGAGAACAGGCTAGAGGATCACCAGAGGCACGGAGCAGTTTCCATGTCAGAAACAGCTGAATAAAGCAGGGCTCTCCCATCTAGAATGTTGTCACCTGTGTGCATGAGTGATGGGAGAGTTGAGAGATGTATCAAAGCACAGTGGCATGACAAGGGTCCATATAGATGCTGACTTTCCTACCCAGTGTGGAAAAGCACAGTGAAAGCAGCAGATTCAAAAAGGAAGGAGGCGGCTCTTGATTGTTTTGTGGATCTGTAGAACTCTTTGCCTCTGGCTGTTGGAGAAGCTGAAATTTGATATGGGTTTGGGGAGACTGTGAGTTTATGATAGCGAAGTCCTTTGACGCTATCTACGGTCATTAAAGCATATCTGGGTCAGGAGGTTCCTGAGCCTCAAGTAGCTAAAGCTGGTGAAACATCAAAGATGCCTGGGCAGTTCCTGTGTGTGTTCCACATCAACTGCTTTTAGTGGTATTGGAGATGGGTTTCTAGGCTCGATGGACCTTTGATCTGACCCAGTACAGCTGATGCCAAGTTCGTTTTTCTCAGAAATGTACTGTAGAGCATAGTGAGAGTAAAGCCTGCAGGGACTGAGAATCTGTGCACTCTGGGTTTCGAGAAACCAGAAGGAAAACACAGAAGTTGATACGAGTAAATAGCAGGTGAAATGCAAAGGTGTGCAGAGCTTTTTCATGACAAACGTGTCGTGTTAAAGAACACCGTACACAGGAGTACAAAGTGCAGTAATACTGCCTGAAATGGGACTGGGAAAAACTGTGATCCTTCTGGAGGATTATAATCCAAAGCACCATGAGTTATGTGAGGAAAAGCCATCTGAGTAATTTATGCAGAGAGAATTGATTGAAGTATGTTGGTTTTAATACAGTTTTGGGTTGGGGATGCACAAAAACGCCGTGCACTCAGGTGTGTCATCGTGGAGTAATGGTTTTGTGGCAGCTGTCTGTATGCGTGTACTTTTACTGTCTAATACCCCGTGGTAATTGCAAGGTACTACAGTTCACGTTGGTTGAAGAAGTAATTGCCTTCCATTCATGACAAGGAACATGTATGGCAGGTTCTATGGATCTTTATGTTTGTCGAAGTATGGTTTGCTTCACAGTAACTTGATCACAAATCCATACCCTAATGTCCAGTCACTGCCTGGATAAACATACTAAAATCATTTCAGGGAACAAAAGTGTATTGCTTTCAGAAGACCATTAATAAGGTCTCTTGGAAAGTTTACTGAAAGTAAGTGGTAATAAACACTGAAATTATTAAATCCAGAGATAATTGCAGGGAGCTTTGGAAAGAAAACGTAACCAGGTGAGCTGAAAGACCAGGGCAATGCAAATGAAACCATGTGCTGCCAGTACAAGGTAATTTATACAAAGGGAAAAACATGATCTAATTGTATGCCCTCTGGGATTCAAATAAATACACAGTTTAGGTTAGTGAAGGTGTACTTCTTACAAGAAGCCTAGACTTCTCCAAGTAATCTTAATATATGCTTTCTGAATTGTGATTAAAATCCTACATTTGCTAAATTAACAGGTCTTGCATTAGGTAGTCAATGAGATAGTAATTAATTAGTATCAGTCATTACAGAGAAGATATTTTCATCAGGTTTACCAGCAGTTCAGCCTTTCTGCAGTGCTGCTGAGGAGTCCCCTCAGATGTGTAGGCAACCACTAAATAGTAAAGGCCAAGGACAACATAAGGTTTGAGGAAACGGTAATTATAGTGTTTGTAAGGATCAGGTTAACTACATGACAGCAAAAGTCACAACACTACAATCAGTTTTAATGCAGCCAGATATAAAACAACTTCCAGAAATCCAGATTGAAGGTTGCAGTTACAGAGCTGGAGACTCAGTGGTGCAGAGTTAAATTGCCAGAGAACTCTTAGGCAAAAAGTCACAGATATTGTCCAGGGGCAGGAGACGAGCCCTGTTCAGTCTGTCATGGAGAAAGCTGAGAAGGGATTTACCCTGAAGAGACCAGAGATGTGGTATTAGGCAGTTCTTCAGCTATGCAAATAGAGGCCTTACAATACAGTTAAACTCCCAGGTTCGAGGTTACTCAGTGAAATCAGGTGCATTTTCACTGCAGTGAGAGTCAGCGAGTGCTGAAGGAGATTGCAAAGACATTGACTCACAGCTGTTTGGCGTTTCTTTAACAACCATCTTTCTGTGATGTGTGTTTAAATACAGAATGTTGTCACCTGGGTGCACCAGTGACCAGGGCATTTGGGCTGGAAGGCTGTTTGGCCTTGTCACCTTTTGTGTCTGTGCTTCTCTGCTCTGCTGTTCTGTGTCAGCCCAGCCTCTGGAGCAGCAGGCCTGTGTGCTGCATGCTGAGCACGGCTGTTGTTCAGTCATTTATACATGGAATTAGCAGTGCTAATCAAGTCTCGTGTTGTAGGATATCTCTGAAGGAGTCAGAAAGTAAGTTTCCTTGTTGAAGAACTGGATATATGTGTTTAGGGTTTGTGGTGTTCCTTTGACCTGGCTGACCACAGGTACAGGGGGAGTGGGGTGGTGAAATGCTGAGTTGCAGCAGGTAAGTCAGGTATTCATTGATGGGCAATATTCAGTGCTAAGCTGATGGTTTGCAGTGTTACATCAGATCATTTGATAGTCCTCTTTTATGTACTCTGAAGGTTTTAAAAAGCAGTCGTGCCCTACACTAGACAACAGACAGTGCAACATTAAAACAGGCCCTTTATTAAGAAGTTCTGGTTCCACACAGCGTCGCCGCTGGGTAGGTTCGTTTCTAGCAGATTTGTACAAAGTGCAGTGTCATGTTTTGTCTCATTAATGTTTTTATCAATTAAGTAAAACCACTTGTGATAAAGCTTTTAGGTACTTGATTATTGGGAAAGTCAGTAAAAAGCCAGGATATAAGGCAGACATACAGAGCACCTTGGGTCGTTTGATAAACTGATGCATCTCAACGGTTATTACATGTACTAAGAACCCATTTCATACAAGAAGCAGAACATACCCCAACAACCATTGCAAAAACTAATGGGAATCGGAGCAGACAAATAACTGTTAATAAAACTTGATGGCTCACAAAACATCACACAGCAATGGTGGATTCATCAGCCTTGACGTGGGTCTCGACTTCAGAGTGAGACAGTCACTTTGCTATATTGGCTGGCTTTTGGCTGCTGGTAGTCGTGTGGACACAGAAATTCATAGAGATGTTCTTCAGTGAAGATTCCTGAAGCTGGGTGAGACTGTGCTGTCCTGCTGTAGAAGTTATGTTTAAAAATACAACTGAAGAGTTAAAAAAAACTGCTCCAGGTTCTCTGTTAGCCATTTAAAGACTGACATTCTGGACCTACCTGTCTCCTAGGCAGGTTCTGGTGTAAAGTACTGAAGGTTTCAAGCTCTGTCTTGGTAGACTGAATTGTGTGACAGGATTAAGGTTGTATTGGGGGTTAAACAAAACTGAAGGCTGAGCACTGGAGCTTTGGAAGACTGATTTTTAATGTCTCTGGGAGGAAGGTTCAGAGAAGATTTGGCTGAATTGTAAGCACCTATATTAGAAGATGAATCTCATCCCCTGCTCCTTTGATTTTATTCACTTATTCCCCATGAACTATACAGGGTGACGCAAGGATTAGGTTGCATATAGGCACATTAATACACATGCACTTAGTTAATGAATCTGAGCCTCGAGGAGCAATCCTGCTTCCTAAACTTAAGCATTTATTGTCATTTTACATGTCTTAAGGTATCCAAAGCACAGCAGATGTGACAGAAGCCCTACAAGAGACTGACGTGCTTCTTGACTGGAGGCCAGGCAGGATACCTTAGGGCATCCCAAGTGACGTTAAACACCTGTGTGTAGACACCTGAATTGCTCCCCTGGTTAGAGCTTGTTTGTACTTTATTGAATTTGCCCGAGGCTGAAGGGCCATGTGCTGGGAAGAAATTAGGATTTTTCCCCTTGCTACCTAACTTGGCTTCTGGAATTTTCCTTTCATCTTCCTCTACAAGAGGGACCAGACAGCAGGATGAGCACATGTCAGTATGCTTAGTGGTCCTGAAGTACTCCTCAGTTTCCATGTTGGTGTGTTCTGCTCATAAAATCAAGTTTAAAACAAGTGCTGGATGTTTTTCCTGGGTCAAATTGGCAGGACGTAGTAGGAGTCCTTTGCTTTCCTGTACAACACAGGGGCTGCGTTCTTCCTGGGATACTTTTCCTGATAGAATTGCAGCTGCTGAAGGACATTGGTGGTGTGCTTGAGCTTTCCCGTTCCCTTCTGGTAGCACACTGTAGGTTTTCGGGCTCCTGG
The DNA here is from genome assembly GCA_013401255.1 of Urocolius indicus. Taxonomy (NCBI): domain Eukaryota; kingdom Metazoa; phylum Chordata; class Aves; order Coliiformes; family Coliidae; genus Urocolius; species Urocolius indicus. The sequence continues at coordinate 42,642 of WBNH01002059.1, read as the reverse complement.
GCAGTTATAGGAAGGGTCTTTAGGGTCGTACTTTTTTACAGTACTTGTGTAACTGGGAGGAGTGACGTTCAGGGGTTACTTTTGAACTGGTCATATGTCCCATGACTGTTCACAATTGCAGATGTGCTGGTTTTATGTGATTTCTTCTCCTCCTGGAACCATGTACAACTCAGTTCCTGAACTGCAACTGGACTACAGAGTATCTCATTGCCCTTCCTAAAGACCCTCAAGGGTGTTGTGGAGGTGCCACATGTTGTTCTTCTTAGCATCTAATTTTTCACTAGATTCCCCATAGCTTGTGTTATAAAAGTTAATAAACTGCGACTAGTGATTGAAATGGTTTCCTAATTAAACAAACAAGCCTATCAGTGAGTAAAATTCTCTGTTAACCAGAAGTTACTGACTTCCAAGTACATTTGGTAGATTTTCAGTTTGTGACTTAGTTTCTCTGACAGTTTCAGACTTCCAGACGTACATCTGTCTCTTTCTGGGGGCAATGAAGCTACAAGCAATAGATTTGCAAGCAAAGTTTGAGCAGGGAGGCAGCCCCTGCAGTTCCTCTTCTGCTTTAGATGCCACCGAGTTCTGGGAAAATACAGCCATCGTGCCAGACTACTGAGAAATAATGTGACAGAGTGACAGCCCTCTGTCACTCTGGGCTGAGGAAATTGGACAAGGTGTGCAGGGAACTACTGTTAAGGGAACCAAGGCATAAAAGCAAAGGATTGCTGTCTAACTTGAATGACAGCCTTTGGCAATCAGTTCTAGGGAAGTAAGGGCCCGCATCAGCTATGCATTGCACAGAGCTCTCTCTTGATTTTTCTGCTTCTGCCAAATATTTCCTTCGTTTTCCTCTTCCAGGCCTCCTGTGTGTGCCAACTGCCAAAGGTTTAAGTGAGAATGAGAAAGCACGCACACTCAGCTGCCCTTCTGGCATTATACATCCTGAATGCTCTACAAGATAAATAGAATGCACAGTCCTGGAGTCAAACAGTAACAATGAGATACGTGTATCTGTAGATATAAAACAGCATCCTTATTGCTGAGAATTCATCAGCCTGGTATAGTTTTTGTTGCAGATCAGGGAATTAAAGCACACCAGCTAGTTACCAGATCATAGAATGGTTTGTGCTGGAAGGAACCTTTGAGGATCACCTAGTCCAGCAGCCCTGCCATGGGCAGGGACACCTTCCACCAGACCAGGTTGCCCAGCCTGGCCTTGAACACTTCCAGGGATGGTGCATCCACAGCCTCTGAGGGCAGTCTGTGCCAGCGTATCACTATCCTTGTCATGAAGACTTTCTCCCCTATGTCCAAGCTTCTCTTGCTTTAAAACTGTTGCCTCTTGTCCTATCACTACAGGCCTTGGTGAAAAGCCCAGGTATAGACATATCAGCAGATGCACCACAGGTGCAAGCAGGACCACATCTTGAATGTATTCCAGAGAATTCCCCAGAGCTAAGTGCATGCAGTCTCTGGAATCCCATTCAGTAACGTTGTTTTTCTCTTAGGAGTTGCAGAATATTTAAGGTATTTTTAAAATTGAAGTCCTGCTTAGTTACCATGTGAACTGCTTCAAACCAGAATCCCTCTGCTTCTGTCAAGGATCCTGAGGAGACAAACTCCAGTGCGTGCACAGCAAGTGCAGTGTGTGAAGGTGGTGGAAGTTGCTGCTCTTGCTTGCCTGTGCTCTCCATGCAGCCGTGACAAGGGTGCTGAGTGTTGTCACCCTGTTGCACACACACAGGCTTTGTGTAGCACTGGTGCTGTTGCTCTGGCACTACCTGAGAGCACTGAACGGTGATCACACTGTGGAGTTCATCTCTGCACACGTAGCTGCACTCAGAGCTACAGCTGCTGCAGCTGCAACCGGGTCACACAACCCAGACAAAAGGATGAAACCTTCAGCTTCTAAAATAAAAACGAGGATCCTCTCAGGGGTATCAAAGTATGTGGCAGCTGTACCCTAAAAGTGAGCAAACTCCGTGGTTTCCTTACCCTTAGGCTCAGGGTAACCTAGGGTCATCTTGAGGGGAAAAAGATGCCTTTTTTACAGTCTTCCTGCTTTTCCATGAGAACAGTGTGCTGGACAAACACACTTGCTGCTACTCTTACGTTGATTGTGCCTGCTTGTGGGGGGGCTTGGCCTTATGTCCTGTGGGTCATGAGTTAGGCTTATGGTGGCAGAAACGTGGGTTCTGGGGTTTATTTCACAGTTCTCAGATTTATGTGTCTGTTTTGGAAGCAAATGAAACCACCTGAAGGAAGAGAGGAGGCTTATTGAGTAGGGCAATGCCTGGGCAAACACAGGAGTGGCAGGCTCAGCATGCTGCAGGTTCCTTCCAAGCAGGATTTGAGGGTGCTTTCTCAGCATTAACTTCTAAGGAGGAGGTGGCTGAAATAAGAGACAGCATCTCCCTCCTCAGTTCTCTCCTTGTGAGCCAAAGAGGGTGACGGTGCAGATTTTCCAGCCCTATTAGTCAGCCAGAGGTCTGTTCACGCTCCAGTGTTTGGTGCAGTCCAGCTCAGGTGTTTGCTGCGGCCTTGGGATCTGTTTTCGCAGGTGAAGGTGACGTCTGGAGACCAGGCAGCTGCCCAGCCTCTGCTCCCGCTGCTGGGAGCTCTACTCCCGCTGCTGGGAGCTCTACTCCTGCTGCTGGGCTGGAGGCCACTGGCCGCTTCCCCACGGCCAGCCCTGAGCTCTGCTCATTCTTCAAGCACTGGAGGCTCCTCAGCATGGCCTTAGGTGGGAGGCAGCCTGGGCTGAGCAGGGTGAAGGCTGGTGGCCCCAAAACTGTCCCAGGCCATGTGCTGCCAAACCTGCTTCCTACCTGCCCTGCGGCCCCGCCGCACCCCAGCCCAGCCCCAGCCTGTGCCAGCCAGGGCAGCAGCCATCACCCGCTGCCTGTCACAGCCCTCCTGCACCCACACACCCATGCTCTCTCTCCTGCACCCACACTCCTTCCTGCACACACAGCAGAGTGGCACCTTCCAACCTGTATGGGAGGCAGGAACGCCCTCAGAGAGGCTGCTTGTCTTCTGGCAGCAGGGTCTTGAGTGCAGATGCCTCTCCTGTGGCAAGAGCACAGGTACCCCCTCCGAAGGTCCCTCACAGACCAGTGACCCTGCTGGGACGCTCTGTCCTGCTTTGCCTGTGATCACACATCCAGTCGTATCACAAGTCTCTCCAGCTCTGCATTTTCTCCCTGTAGCCAGTAGCTCAGGGAAAACCATGAGAGTCATTTTGCTTTTGCATCAAATTTGTTTCTTCACTGGTACTATTTTCCTTGCTTGTTCATGAATACACTACCACAAATGATACTAAAATGATTCCTCTTACTGGGAAGGTGACCCCAGTTTGCCTTCCCACTGTGTCTCCTGACCCACCTTTCCAGCCACAAGTTGCGTGGTGGTGGAAGAGTGTTCTGACACAGTACTGTGTGCCTGTCCTCTCTGCACACACTAAAGCATCCTTTGTTCTGCAGGGTAAGTGCCACTGACAAAAAGTGTTTCCTGATGTTCAGTTTGAACCCACTACCCACCGTTTTAATGTTATGCCCTTTTAGCTCTTATGCAGGAGGAGCAAAAGGACAGCTGTCCCTCGTCATGTTTTGTAGATGTCTTCTCTAGGCTGAAGAGTCACAGTTCAGGTCTATAATGGCCTTTGTTCAAGATGTGTGGAACAGGACTTTCATGTCCACCCCACATGCAGGTTGTGAGTTCCCTCCGTGTCAGTGTGGTGGTGTGGTTTTTATCTAGTAATGCTCAGCATTAGCTGACCCTTTCAATGTCTGTCTGCTCCTTTGTGATTTGTGACTGTTGAAATAATTGTGTTAATCAGTACAATTACAAATACTTGGTTGCTTCTGTACTTTGTCAACAGACCTGATCTAGGTGGGATCTGCTGCTGCAAGGGGGGTTGAACAAGATGATCTCCAAAGGTCCCTTCCAGCCCCCACCATTCTCTGATTCTGTGATCTTCCCTCTACCACTGTGGTTATCCAGCCAGTGTCATAAAATTACTCTGCTGATTCTGCATGTTTGGTGGCTTGTAGTTGTCTCCCATCATTGCTGTTCTGAGCAGGCTGGCAGCATGAGCAGTTTGGTGTCTGCATGACCATTCATCCCCTTTATGGCTTGTGTCTGAAGATGCTGAATGTGTTGGTCTCGTATCCAAGAGTGGATGGAACTCTGGGAGCATTGCCTTGGAATTAAAGACACTACTACAATAAGTTAAGAGTAGGTCCATGGGTGACCTGGGCACACCAGAGCGGAGGCATAGAGTGGACTGCTTTGTATTTTAAGGTAAAAAAGATGGAATTGGAGTGGGAAGATAAGTCTAGACAATTCAGACAGCAGATAAGGCTCCATGTGCAGAGTGTAAAGATGAGTATCTGTGGGAGTACTTTGCACAGGGACCTGTCAGATCCAGTTGCTATCTATTGGGATCATGTTTTTCCCTGTTGTATCATGCAGCTCCATGAGGAGTTACAGTTTGAGGCAGGAGTGACACAGCACTGATCTGTGCTTGCAGGCAATCACATAAGTTCACTCGGGCTTTATCTTGAAACTGTCCTGGCTTTATACTTCCAGCTCCTAAGGAGGGTGGTAGTATGGGCCTGAAGGCCTTTTCTGTTCCTCCCACGTCCATGGCAGTCTCTTCCATTTTGGGAGCAGGTGTGCTGGGTGGCAATGACGGCAGCAGCCTGTCACCCTCTGCACTCACACTGGTGCATGCAGCTGTGCTTGAGTTCAGGGACAGCTGTGCAGGGCCGGGCCCCAGACGAAGTGCGTCCAAGCACTGACATGAGTGGAGGGCCAGGAGCCAGAACACTTTGCAGTTCTTTGCAGATGAGTAGGATGTCATTTATTGAGTGGTATTTGTGGCACTCAAACAAGCTTTTCTTCCAAAAATTCCTTAGCATTGCATTTGTCTTTAGTCTCAGATAATGGGTTTCAAACAGACAAGTGTCAAATACAAATATGAGCCCCTTCAGCTCGGATTTCTCCCAGCATCAAGAGACTGAAGAGGCTATCATGTCCCTTGTTTTCTGTTTCTTCATGGATCTCATGAAGACTTGTCTGACTCTGACCACGTTGCAATAGCAGAATACCCTTATTCCACTCATACCCTGCTTCCGTTTGTGTGCTGAGGTGATTGTAACACTCAGTATATAAGGATTCAGAGGGTGTACTTGTATACATACGTGTGCTGTTTGCTTTTGTGCCTTATTACACACGGCAAATCATTTTTGTCGCATTTGCAAATGAGTTCTAATGGAGCTCACATAACAACCAGCAGCATTGTCCTTTAGAGGGAAAAAACATACACAGGAAAGCAGCTTCAGAACAAAAGATAAATTGAAGTTTAGCAATCTGCAGCCTGAAAAAGAAAGTTGGACGTTTTATTGGGTGCATCATGCTTGTTCATTGCAGTGCTGCCCTGTTTGATTTGTTCCTTTGCCTGATTTAAGCCTTCCCATCCATATGGAGCAAACTTCCTCCAGCATTACTCTGTGTGCTTTGAATCGCTTCCCTCTTGACTTTCCCATGGTGAAGCTGCAGCTCTCCCTGTTCATGAGGACGGATGTGTCCCTGGGGTGAAAGTGCTCTCACTATTGGTTATTGCTTCTTTGCAGCTCTCCCTCCTCTCATGGCTCGTCGATCTCAAAGCTCCTCGCAGGGGGACAATCCCCTTGACCCAAACTATCTTCCCCCCCACTACAAAGAGTATTACCGCTTGGCTCTGGATGTGCTTACTGAAGAGGGCAAGGAAAGTTACCAACGCTTCCTGGCAGAGGAGGGAGCCCCTGATTTTCTGTGTGACTCAGAGGTGGATCACATTATCCAGCATCTCCAGAAACCCCAGCACACCCATCAGGAGGGCAGCACAGACACCACGGCTGACAATGACATGGATGGATCTTCTGGGACTTACTGGCCTATGAACTCAGACCTCGCTGTTCCTGAGCTTGACCTGGGCTGGCCAATGGTCTTTGGGTTCAGGGGAACAGAGGTGACAACACTGGTGCAACCACCTCCCCCAGACAATCCCAGCATTAAGGAGGAGGCTCGCAGGATGATTCGAGCAGCTCAACAGGTGAGACAGTGGAAAGCCCAACTGTAAGATAAAGTGGTGTCTGTGTAAAAGATACAGATCAGCATTGAGTCTTCTGCCAGTTCCCTTAACGTTGCTCCCAGGACCAGACAGAGGGTAAAACTGCAGACATGTACTGCATCAAAGCTCTCTGGTCTCATGGAAAAGCGTTTAAGGTCATGCTAAAATATGCCAAGAGTTCCCAGAATCCCAGGAGAGTTGAAGTTGAAAGGAGACAGTCTGGTCCAGCCCCCCTGCTCAAAGCAGGGGTGAACAGAGAGGGTCACTCAGGGTGTGTCCTTGAGCATCTCCAAGGATGGAGACTCCAAAACCTTTCTGGGCAATCTGCTCCAGGGTTCAATCACCATAAATTACCATAAAGAGGTTTTCATATGTTTAACTGGAATTTCCTATATTTCAGTTTGTGTCTTGTTCTTCACTGGGTACCACTGAGAAGAGTTTGGCTCCATCTTCCTGACACCCTTCCATCAGGTGTTTATACTCCCTGATAAAATAAGAGTTGAGAAAGACAAGGATGTGGAGCTTTCGAGCATATTATCAGCATAAAGATGCCTCTGACTGAATGTTGGCCAGGAAGCCTTCCAGAAACAGCACAGGTGTAGGGGTGGAAGGGGTGAGCAGGTGGTGGTCAAGCAGCTCAAAACAACCTTCTGGTGTGGTTTGGTGACCAAAAAAATACCTGCTGTTGCTGGGTTAAGGAGTAAGGGAGCACTAAGTGGCAGTGAGGTTTTTCACTTGCCTCTAACCCTCATACACACAATATGCACCCTAGGTAGCAGTTCTGTTTCCAGTTCTGGGGCCCACAGTGTTTGAACAAACCTTCAGATGGGAAGATTCCTGTTTAAGAAGGAAGCTGCAATGGAGAGGGTGCAGCTTTGGAAGGTGAGGTGCTGGGGAAGGCAGATTGCTGATGTCTGTCTTGCTTTCTTTTCCCAGGTGGTAGCCATAGTGATGGACATTTTCACTGATGTGGATCTGCTGTTTGAGGTGTTGGATGCTGCTGCTCGCAGAGTGCCTGTGTACATCTTGCTGGATGAGATGAACTCTCAGCTTTTCCTCGACACAGCTGCTAAATGCAGAGTCAATCTTAACTATGTGGAGGTGAGCAAACCAGAGACTTTCCCTGCCCCTAACTTGCATCCTGAGGGGGATATGCCTGTGCACACAGAGGGCTGTTGTGACAGTAAAAACCTGAGAAAGGGGAAAATGGTCCAGAGCCTAGTGAAGGATGAGTATGAAGATAGCCAGGAGAGCTGGCACAACACAGGAATGAAGGCTGAGGACACACCAGGAAATGGGTTTATCTGTCTGTTGTGTATGCAGATACACTCACTGGAGATGAAGTATAACAGTGGTGGCAGAATGGAAGTTAAAAGAGCAAGGGGAAGAAGGAGGGGCAGGGGGTGGGAAGTAACAGCTTTCAACTGAGTCAGTGCTTTGTCTGGTTTGCAGTTCCTAAGGGTGAGGACAGTCTCTGGTCCAACCTACTACTGCCGCACGGGGATGTCCTTCAAAGGCCACGTCAAAGAGAAGTTCCTCTTGGTGGACTGCATGGTGGTGCTGAGTGGCAACTACAGGTGAGCAGACCTGCATTGTTACATGTCCCAGTTCCAGTGACAAAGAGACTGGTTAATTGGTAAAGCAGAGCTCTGGCACTTAAAAATGAACACCAGTGGCAAAGGGACACTTGCTGAAGGACACTGAGCAGCAGTCTTCAGGAATAACACATTGCTTTGCAGCTGAAGTAAATATGCCAATTGGGCAAGCAAGTTTAATAGCTGAAGCAAACCTACACAGGCAAGCAAAGCAGAGTAAGGAATCCAGTCACTGCTTCCCATTGGCAGGAGAGTATCCAGCCATTTCCAGAAAACCAGAGCTTGCCTTGGGAAGACAAATGTTGAGTGCTGAACATCTTCCTGCACAGGCACAAAGAATGGCTGAGGTTGGAAGGGACTTCAGGCAGTCACCTGGCCCCATCTCCCTTTCTCAAGCAGGGCCACCTCCAGCCAGGTGCCCAGGACCCTGCCCAGAAAGAATTTTAATATCTCTAAGGAGAGAGACTGCACATGGGCCCTGGGCAACCTCTTCCAGTGCTGAGTTAGCCCCACAGCACCCTTATGTTCTAACAGAGCTTCCTGTGTTTCAGTTTGTGCCTGTTGCCTCTGATCCTGCCACTGGGCAACCACCGACGAGCCCACAGGGTCCCTGTGGAGTCCTTCTCCTTAGAGACATTAAAAACCTTCTGGACAGGGCCTTGGGCACCTGGATGTAGGAGGCCCTGCTTGAGAAAGAGGGTTTGGACCAGATGACTGCCAGAGACCCCTTCCAACCTCAGCCATTCTGTGAAAACTGGACTCAGTACTCCAGAAGTGTTGAGGGGAGCAAGTGCTTCCATTGACCTGATGGCTGCTCTTTTTCTACTGCATCCATCTGTGTTCAGAGCCACCAGCACTCCAAAGGTGCTGCTGTCTTTCCTCATCTTGTTGCCCACCAGAACCTCCAAGTCATTTTCAGCCAAGCTGCTCAGTCTGCATTAGTGGAGGGGTGTTGTTCCATCCCAGGTGCCTTTGCTGAGTTTCACGAACTTCCTGTCAGCACATTTCCCTGATCTTTTGAGCCCCCCCCCCCCCCCCGCCCAACTGGCACATCACCTGAGCCATTCCCCCAGTCCTGCTGTCGTCTGCAAGCTTGCTGAGTATGCACACTGGCCTGTTGTCCAGGTCATTGATGACAGTGTTAAAAACTATTTCCCAAAGTCCTCACCCCCAAGGAACGCCCTTAAAACTGTTCACCGGGCAGACTCCAAATCGCTGGTCACCACCACTTAAGCCTGACAGTCCAACCCATTTCCCACTTGCTGTGTGGCACTGGAGTCAGCAGCATTTCAGTTGGTAAAGGCCACGTGGAAACCCCTGCTAAAGCCATGAACAAACCCATCCTCTGCTGTGCCCTTGTCCCTGCAGCCAGCCTTCTCTTTGCAGAAGGCAATCACATCGTGTCAGGCATGGCTTCCCCGTGACAGATCCTGCTGGCTCGTCTTCCTGTTGTCCATGTGCCTGGAAACGGCTTCCAGGAACATTTGCTCCATGATTTTCCCTGAAGCTGAGGCAAGGCTTACTTGCTGCAGTTCCCTAGTTGATCCTTTTGCTCTTATTAAAGACGGGCACAACATTTTAGTTATAAAAAACAATTACAACCCAAAGTAATTGCAGGAGGAGCATCTACTTCGTATGAGGATTATCATCAGCTCACTCTCTTTCCATTGTTACTACTGACTGTCTTTGTTAGAAGCCATTTACTGCCTTGTAAAACCCTCTGCAAAGATGTTGTGCCAAACCAGCTCACAACACTGAGGTTTGGGAACAATGAACGGCTGCCTCAGCAGTAAACTGAGGGAGGATCTTATTAATGTTTACAAATATCTCACTGGTGGGTGTCAGGAGGTTGAGGCAGCACTTTTTTTCTGTGATATCCAGCAACAGGACAAGGGGTGATGGGATGAAGCTGAAACACAAGAAGTTCCATTTCAACATAAGGAGAAATTGAGCGCTGAGGTGAGGGAGCCCTGGGCCAGGCTGCCCAGGGAGGGTGTGGAGGCTCCTTCCTTGGAGCTCTTCAAGACCCACCTGGACACGTTCCTGTGTGACCTGATCGAGGTGGGACTTGCTTCGGCAGGGGGGTTGCACTGGATGGTCTCTAAAGGTCCCTTCCAACCCCACCATGCTGTGATTCTGTGATTCTAAACAGTGTCAGGACCATTTTCTTTGGCAAGCGAAGGGTTTAATGTAGAGCAAGGGATCGAGTTACCTGGTGCTAATACACTGCCATGCCTTCTCTTTGTAGTTTTATGTGGTCCTTTGAGAAGATCCACAGGAGCATTGCACACATCTTCCAGGGGGAGCTGGTGGCCAGCTTCGACGAGGAGTTCCGGATTCTGTTTGCGCAGTCAGAACCTCTCGTTCCTCCGGCCAACGTCCTGGCGAAGGCAGAGAACACGTTTGCCATGGCTCCCTTCGGCAACAACATGCCTTTTTTCCCCAAGAAATCCCCGCTGATGTTCCAGAGGGACGACAGCCTTTTCCCCTCCTTCATGGACAGAATGGAGCCCGACAGGTACTTCCTATCCAACTTCAGGCGCGATGACCTGCTACGTCACACCGTGGAGGGCTCGGCCATGCGCATGTACAAGAAGGTGGAGATGGAGAACTCCCAGATCGATCCCGTCAGGGGCTTCCTCCGCTCCAAGCAGCTGGAGCTGGATGCTTTTAAGAGACACAGTTTTGCAGAAGGAACCTTTGAAAATTTCGCCTCTTCCAAGCAGTATGCCAGGCAGATGTTCGTGAACAACATGGATGAGTTTAAAATCCAGTCCAGCCACTTTCAGAAGGATCAGTTCTACCAGTACCAGTTTGAACATCCCCATCTTCCTGGCAGACCTCAGGGACTCTTTGAGAGGATCCGAGGCGGCAGGCCAGGATTCAATGAACTGGAAGACTATGGAGAAGGACCCAGATACCCTGAACTTGAATCCAATTTCCCACAGGAGGGTTTCCCCTTAAGGCTGGATTATGTTCCTTCAAATTCATCCAGGGAAGTGAGACATGGCTCAGACCAGCTGAATCCTGCAGGCAATGGCCCCATGGGGATGATGTTGAGGAGGCAGAACATAGGACAGAAATTTATTTGCCAGACTTCTCCTACACAGAAGCAAAGCCTGGAACAGCGCCTCTTCTTACAGGACAAAGATGAGGACCAGGATGAAGACAAGAACACACAGGAAAATAGAACAGGTTTACGTAACTGGAGGATTTCTTCCTACCTTAGTGCCTACCAGTCTGAACCCGAGGAAGGCCTTCCAATGCCGATGGAGTCAGAGGCATATAATGATGTCCTCGGGGATACCCACACAAAGCACTCCACTGACCTCATCCCAGCATTCAAATCCCCTATGTCCTTTAATAGCAAGTCACTGGGAATTGAAAGTGCCAAAGAATTTGCAGATCCTGATAGAGCAGGTGAAGAAACTCCTATAATGAAGCAAGATGCCTTCAGGTCCAGAATAAACCCTTTGATCCAGAGGAGCTCAAGGCTCAGGTCCTCTCTGATTTTCAGCGCTGCCAAGCTAGATCAGCCTAACACCACGATAGAAAAAGTTCAGATGATGCAAAAAGAGCAAATGACCAGTGAGTTGACAAAAGACAATGAAACTATAAAGACAGCTGCCTCGTCTAAAGTGGCAGAACTCCTGGAGAAGTACAAAGCTGTGGGCAAAGACACGGAGCGAGCTACCGTCACTCACACCAAAGCTGTCTCCAGCTACCTACAGGAAGAGTCACAGAACACAGAGAAGAAATGTACCAAGTCCGTGCAATATAAGATTCTGGAGAGCAGGGTACTGGACTCCAAAGACTCCTGCAGTACTTACAAAATGCACGGAGAGGCTGACAGACCGTTTGGAATGGCCTCATCCAGCCCCCAGCTCGTTGACACGTTGAGTAAAGATCCCCTGGCACACATTGGCAGTAAGGTGGACAAATTATCATCTCGGTTTTACCCCATAGAGAATAAACCTGCTCTTCCAGAGAAGGAGAGTCTTATATTTGTAGGAGACACTCAGAAATTGACCCTTCCGGAGAAGAAGGAAAGAGTCACGTTCAAAGAAGACGCTCAAAAACTAGTGAGTACAGAACTGAAGAAACCACAGATGAGGACAAGTACCACGTCAGTTCTTGAAAACTTACCTCGAAGTCAAGGATCTGACAGCTCCCTCAACAAATCTGAGGAAGACTGTTCCAAACAGGAACAAAACCCCATGGAATTCCTACGGAAAGGGTCGCTGCGGCTGAAGCAGTTTTTGAACCCAAAAGGTGAAAAGAAACTGGAGGAGGAGCCCGGCTCTGAGGGTGGAAAACCTGAGAAGCAGGCCGTGGTCCTCAAACGCTCTTCCATAGGGGACTCTCAGGAAACGGTGGAGGAAGACAAAGCCCATAAATTCACAGCACCTCTTCCTCCCAAAAGCAGCCAACCGGCACAGGGGAGGTTCCCCTCGTCCACAGCCAACATCCTGTACAGCAGCAACCTCCGCGACGACACCAAGGTCATTCTGGAGCAGATCTCTGCCAACAGTCAGAAGAACAGGGCTGAACTGGCCAAGCAGCTGCCATCCACTAGTAATCCTGACCTTTCTAAGTCAACGATGAGCTTGGAAAGGAAAGGTGAGAAGGAGAAGAGCTGTAACATCCACAGGTCAGAGAGCTTTGGGAGCCAGAAGCGGAACCTGCAGCGGCAGCCGTCGGAGGACAGAGACACCCTCCTGAAGAAGATGGAGAACATGCGGAAGGAGAAGCGCGTCTACAGCCGGTTCGAGGTGTTCTGCAAAAAGGACGAACACACAGCTCAGAGTGAAGAGGAGTACGACACAGATGCCAAAGACAAGAAGATGGGAAAATTCATGCCCAAAATCCTGGGGACCTTCAAGACCAAAAAATGAACGCACAAACACTATTTAATTCCATGTCAACACTGACTGTTGGAGGAGAGCAAGGAAGTAACTTTTTATGATGGCTACAAGCACCACAGGCAATATTCTTCGTGGCGAGTGAGTGGAAGTGTCTTCAGCATTAGACTTGTTTGGCACAGTTTGCCCAATAAAGTCGTGTGGTATCAGGCATCCTTATCACAGTGTTTGTCAGTAAAATCATTAAATTGCCAAGATGCTTAAAACGAAGCCATAAGGTCAGAGTCTCTTTATGTTGCCTCAGGGAATGTTTTCAGCAGACAAAACGGTTCTGCTTGCAAAAGGGAAGAATGAAACATAGAGAATTCAATACTTGAGTCCAGGAAAGAAAAGGCCACACGGGCTCATTAACTGCAAACAGTGCTTACAACCCACTTGTCTGTCAGGTGCAGTTATCCTTGCTCTGTGTCTAATAACGAATCAAATATGGAAGGCACCTTTTTGAGGGCCTACAGGGGACAAAAGTACTGTACACGGCCTTTTGCCCTTACTTGTGCTTATGGTCTTGTCTTAGCAGCACATGCTCAGCTGTTGTATTTGCCATTTCCTAACCCTCTTGGCTCTCCTTTGTTGTTGGTTTGTTTCCTATCTATAGTGAAAGTATGGATTTAGGGGGTGAGCAGGAAGAAGCAGCTGAAAGGCCATAGACTTGGGGCATGAGCTGAAAGGCCATGACAAAGGACATTCACATGCTACTAAGGGAGGAAGGCCTGGTTTTAGGGCTCCTTTTCAGCTGAGTCAGGAGTTTAATTAAGCATCTAAAATGCTGTCTTGGCTAAGCAGTAACTTCCTCAACAATCTAACTCCAGTTCACTAAGTGATGGTGAGGAAGAGAGGACATTTGTCAGCACTTCTTTCCATGTGAAGACAAGGGAAGGACAAGGATGGAAGGAATAAGGCTGCTGGAATTTTTGAGCTCAGAAGTGTTTCATCTCAAGTAACTTTTGGTAGCTTGGTACCAAGCTAAACAGTGCAGCTTTAAACCAGTCTAGATTAGCCTGTGGGTGCATGCAGCTGTGTTACAGTGTCTGGCAGGGCAGAAGGCAGAGACACAGGCTGTCAAGAAAGCTCTGCACATAAGTTACTTGGCTGCTGGGAGGTTTTGTCACCTCAGCTTGGGCTGGCTCTGCCTGGCGTCCAGCAGGATGGCCAGGGTGGATGGGCTGCTTTTTTCCTGATCTTTTTAGCATAGTCTAGAGAGATGATGGAAGAATGCTCTCAAATGGAAGCAGGCTGCTGCATTTCCCATTCCATCAGCCTGGGTTTCGTGATTACCTACGTGGGACACTCGCTGCGAGCTCAGCAAAGCAGCCCAGGGCCGTGGCTGACAGATGGAGGCGAGAGGCTGTGTCAGCTCCTGCAGGTAACTTTAGTGGGGATTTAGGAGATGCCAGCCCTGATGGCAGCAGGCTTTAAACAGCTCACACGTCTGTAACAATTCATGATCATTTTGCTGTTTGATGAAAACCTTGTGAGACTGTTGTGCAGAAAGACAGATTGATCAGAAACAACAAACTAAGCTGACTTCCATATCCATGGAGATGGTGGTAAAACTCTGCAAGGATCAGAGGAATTGCTATTTAACCTGAGGAGGTAAACCTAGAATTACAGTTGAGAGGAAGAGGAAAGAAAAAGGAGGGAAGGGGCAGACAAAATTGGGGGGAAAAAGCTGAAACATATTTCTTGTGGTGATTCCCCACTGTGTAAGTGTCCATCATTACACAAACTCACAGAGGAGTGCTGCACGTGTACTTGTCTGCTCTTAGTAAGGAATCAGATCCAGTTATTTGTGGGTCTAAAAGTGAGGTCGAAACAATTGTTCTCTGCCAGATGAGAGGGATTATTTTACTCTAGAGAGGAAGATGAGCTATACAGGTGCAGATACACATCCTGTCATGTATATGCCAGCTCTATTTGGTGTAATTCTTACATCATCCCACACCTCACCAGCCTTTCCCAAATCTACCCACTCCAGCATCGTTCCATAACAGACAAGTGTGAAACTTCATTTTCTCTCCAGTCCCTGATGACATCAACACTGGAGAGTTTTGCTGCATTTGTTCAGAGATTTAGACTTGCTCAGTGTGGTGTGCTTGGTGTAAAAGGATGTTCCTGACCAGAGCTAGAATAACTCGCCTCTCTTACCGATGTTGGTTACCAGGTGTTGTAGATATGTACAAATAGTGCAGAATAACCAAAATCAATTGGTAGTAACAAAAATTAAGAATAGTAAGTTAGTGCTCCAGCCCATCACCTCTCAGCATGAGACGAGGTTCTGTTCATCTTGGATGTCACATCCTGTCATCAAATTCCCAGGTGTTGGGCTTTCAGTAGAAGTCACAACCCTGAAATAAGCAACAGGCTCCCTTTCTCATGCTTGAGAACTGGCATCTTGGACTCAGAGAGCCAACACACCGCACAGAGTGCAGCCTACACAACATATTCACCGTGTCCTGGCCATTGCCTGGGTGTCTCTGTACCTGTGATAGGAAATGCCTGTTCTATGAATACACCAGAATAAACCAGGACTTACCCCCGAGCTGCATTCCCAGTTCCACACTATTGCCAGGCTGAAGTGACCAGACGTGGTACCAGAAGGGAATGTACCTGGGAGGTACAGGCTGCCCAGGGAGACGGGGGAGTGCCCAGCCCTGGAGGGATCCCAGAGCCGTGAGTCAGTGGTGGCCGTGGCAGGGTGAGGGGTCAGGGTTGGACTCCTGCAGCTCAAAGGGCTTTTCCAGCCTCAATGAGTCTCGTTTTTTAAGTAAAATTTCCAGAATGAAGACTTCTTATAAAAAACTTGAAGTTAATGAGGAGAATGCATCAAAAATCATCATTAAAACAGGAATATAAAGTTTACTGTAGTCCCAGTGTTGACTGATAACAACTTCAAGATGTTTCAGCAACAGCATCTCTCAGAACACCACTTTCTGAAAGGAAAACAGTAGTTACCATGTGATTCACTGTAGAAGATAGGAATGTATTTTCCCCTTTCACCCGCAGCCAGCGTTGACTGGAAGACAAAGATTCTCTGTGGTGCAATAGAAAGTATTTATTTTTACAGCATTTACAATATTACAGGGTAGGTAAGCTGATAAACACTGCAGCAAACTCACCTGTATTCAAAATGCTTTGATGTGCAATTTTAAATCTATAAAGATACGTTTAGAATATATAAAGAAACAGACGAATATGAAATCAAAACAAGCTGCTTGGTTTTAGTGAAAACGAGCCACCACTGGGTCTGTCCATTTACCCCAGGAGAGCCAGGGAAATTAGCGGAAAACAAAATGAGGGGCTCTGAGATTACTTGTGAAGAGTTTGGTCTTCTGAGCGTTCAGAGAAGCGTGAGTTACCTGCTCTGCTCATCAGGACTCCACATGCGGCAGCACAGCTGAAACTGTTGAAGAGCCATAGAGTCAGAGAATGACTTGGAAGAGACCAAAGATCATGTGTCTGACCCCTCTGCCTCGGGCTCAAAGCCCCGACCAGCCTGCCCGTGGACACTTGCAGGGCAGCCACAGCCTTTCTGGTCCAGTGCCTCACCACCCTCGTGAAAAACTTCTTCCTTATGTCCAATCCAAACCAGTCTAAAGCCATTGCCCCTCGTTCTGTCACTACAGGCCTTGGGTGAGAAAGTCACTCACCATCCTTCCTGTAAGCGCCCTTTGAGGATGGAAAAGCCACGGGGAGGTGTCCCCAGGGGTTTGTCTTCTCCAGGCTGAACAACGCGGTGCTCAGCCTGCCTCCAGAGGAGACGGGTTCCAGCTCTCGGGACATTCCCTTGGCTTCCTCTGGACTCACTGCAACTGGTGCGTGTCTTTCTTGCACCGGGGACTCAGAGCTTCATGGAAAGGTTGTGGTTGGAAGGGCCCTGCAGAGCTGCCCCAGCCCCAGCCCCTGGCACAGGAACGTGTCCGGGGGGGGGGGGGGGTGGGAACC
>WBNH01002059.1:12945-25953 GCA_013401255.1 Urocolius indicus | reverse complement strand
CCCTCAGAGTAAAATAATTTGTCCTTATGTTTAAGTGGAACAGTTTGTGTTCCAGCTTCAGCCCGTTACCCTTGTCCCGTCACTGGATACAGCACGAGCGCTGCTCGGCCGGGCTTTGGCGGCGAAGGGGTTAAGTGCCCCCCCCCCCCCCAACCCGCACCGCCGCTGCCGCACGTCACGCGCAGGGCAGGAACGGCGGCGGCGGCACCGAGCGGAGACACCGAATGGAGGCACCGGGCGGAGACACCGAGCGGGTTCAGCGGGCACCGGCCGCTTTCCGTATCCCTTGTCCGTCACTGTAGCTCCGTTGCCGTTCTGTTCACCTCACGCCCCGCAGCTCTGCTGCGCTGCGCTGCGCTCCCCGTGCTGCCGCGCCGGGCGGCTGTGAGCGACTGTGGTTTGGTTGAACCACCACGGGCGGTTTTTTGGCACTCACGGTGGGGCACGAAGGGTTGAGGCAAGGACAGATGTGACCAGAGTGCGCTGGAATTTGTGATTCGGTTTCCCTGCATTTGGTTGCTCGAGGCAGCTGGTCACAGCCTGGTGCAGCTGTTGGCAAAGGGGTGTTGTGCAAGCTCCCACCTGCTCCACGTGTTCCTGCCCTGCTCCTTACCACAGCAGGGGGAGTCACGAGGACTCTGATTTTGCTGGTTTGGGCTCTTTCAGCTTATGGTACGTTGTTGGTTATGGGGTTCCGCTGGTGTTTGTGTGCGGCATTGTTGCCGCTCCCCTACCTCAGGCTTTTCCTTTCAGAATTCGTTAGTAATCTCACCCAGCCTATGGAGAAGGCAGGGAGGGATACTTTCTCCCACCTTTTACCTCCTCTTTCTTCCTCTGGCTAACTACAGCGACATTTGAGCAATGTGGATGCTTTTGAGTCCTCCTGCTTTTACTGTTCTGTCTCCTGAATATGCTTCACATCTTGCTTAGGCTTCGAAAATTTGTCTTGCTCAGAGATCTGCCCCAAGGCTGGATAGTGATGGGTGGAATGGCAGGTGGGAGAATATGGGCAGGTATCTAGAGAACTTCTCACGTCCAGTGGTTTGGAACTTCTCCCTCAAACAACTACGTGACCCCGATAGGGTGAGAAGAGTATTTGAAAGGAAAATGTTGTGGCTATTCCAAAGAGGCACAACTGACCCCACTGTGCTGGGCCCTGGCCAGTAGCTACCACACACTGCTCGACACTAGGCAGCATCCTCAGGGGGAAGGAGAGAGAAACAGACTGACAGGCACTGCAGCTACCCCAACCCCAACGACATGTGGCTGCTCAGACCTCAGCAACAGGCAGCATGGCTACTCAAACCCTGGCATCGGGCACTGCAGCTAAATCAAGAACACAGCTGTGCCAGTATCAGTTGCCCCTATAGAGAAGAAGAAATGTTGTACTGATGAGATGAGCTGCACCTCACCTGGTGGGAACACTTCCAGGCTCACTGCTGATGTTGCTGGGAGGACTGTGGGATTGGAAGACTCTGCAGGGCAGATTTACATATGGTTCCATAGGCCTGGGAGTAACTGCCCATTGATGCTTTGGGATCACCAGCAGCTCCCACGTTTGCAGTCACCTGGAACATCTTTTTGCTGGGCTTCGGAAGGAGACGAACATCTTTGTTGTGCAACTGAACATTTCTCGGGTTCTGTGTGAGAAAGAAAAGCCAAGATCGTCAGAAACCTGGAATCAGGGTTCTAAAATGCAAATGAGGAACACAGATTCTGCCTCAGCTGAGGAGCAGGACAGATCATGAATGTTACATGAATAACAGACAGGCTGTTTCATGAGATCAGCAAGAGGATGGTGAGAACAATGTGCAGGAGAGGGGCTCGGAATGTGTGTCTCAAGAATGAGCTAGTGACACTGGAGCAATGTATAACAAAGTAAGCTTGCACTGGAGCACAAGCCCAAAGGCCTGCTTGGCTAATATCTTGTTTTCAACAGTAGTTAGTGCTTTAAATATATGTACAGAAGACAGATCATCATCATCATTCCCTCATCTGTCCTCCTGGCTTCTGCCAAGCAAACGGGTTGATGACTTTCTGAGTTGTAAGCTACATACAAATACCACGTCTATCAGCCCCTGTGGGGGAAAAGTTAGTCATGCATTAATACATTCCAGTTCATCATACAGCACAGCACACTTGAATCTGCTGTGTCCCTGCAGCTAATGCTTTGGCCTTTACTGGAGCTGTCTCACACCCTTGTTTTGGTAGGACTGCCACTCACGTTATAAAGGTTCTGCACACTTGTAGGAGGTAGCCGAGCATTAGCGCTTGCCCATGTGGTTTGTCTCCCCAGTTTCCAGTTATTGTGGATTCTGGGCTGTTGAGAAGCTGGTGCAGAACAGTTTCTGATCACAGCACCAGAATTTGCATTGCCTGCAGAAGAAAAAATGAGAGAAAGTAGGAGAATCGTGAGGACACAACATAAAAACTGAGCCAGCCCCTGCCACCTCACTCCATCTCACAAACAGAACGAAAGTATCCAGAGTACAAGTAGAGGACAGTAGCAAATCAAGCCAAAATGACATGGGAAAAGGTAACAGCAGTAGAGAAGCAAAGAGAAAACAGAAAGGAACAGAGTCAAGGCTGAGGCAGGAAAGAGAAGTCTTGTTCTTATGTCATTTTCTTCCCACCCTTTCACCCTCTCGTTTTGGCATGCAAATCCCCCTGATTTCCTCACTCAGTCTCTTTTCTTCTTTCTCTCAGAGTAATGCCTCGTGGTGGATCACCTCCACTGTAGGCCAATACTTACTTTGAACAGCAGTGTGTGTTATGGGGTTGTACATCACACTGAGCGTTGATCTCTGACATACAGTTCGTCCTACATCGTCACTCTGGCTGGACACTTCTGGCTGGACGTGAGTTGTAGCTCCAGCATGCACATGCAGAGTTTTTGGAAGAGGTTGTGTTGGTTCTCTCTGGCCTTTCCTGCTGGGTGAAGTGACAGAAGTGGAAGCTGGAAGAAGTGACCTGGATTCAGACTGACTTAGTGGGGTGTTTTCTCTCTGCACTTGCTCTTTTGGATGGCTATTTAATTTCTTTTCAAGGATCATCTGCAGAAAGGAGAAGTTGGTTAGTCTCAACATAGCTACACAGCATAGAAACAAAGACTTATAACTGCAGTTTCCTTCACAAGACAGGTAACAAGTACCATTTAAAAATTAATGTAGAAACAAGATTCTCAATGGAAAGAAATAACAGGATGAAGTATTAAGAGTGGGTGAAGAGGCAGTGCCAATGTATCCTGAGGGAGAACACCTCTGTGTTTGTGTGAGTGCTCTGCCTGCCTGTTTGCCATCCTGCCTGTTTGTGTCTATATACATGGTGCCTTTTTGTTTTCTGTGCACTTGTACTGTCTGAGAATACATCTTCAGCCCTGTTACTGGCTGGACCTGTGGCCATGGGGTGGCAGCAGCCTGGCTGCACTTGCATTGTTGGATCCAGTATAAATACACTTTTGTCTGCCCCAGTCTCTGTCAGACATCTGTCAGAGTCTGCTTTTCAGACCCTTCTTTTCCCAGTGGGAATCTAAATGTAAAGACCTCTCAAAAAAGTATGACAGTGTGGAACCCACCGATGAGAAACAGCCAGATGCCACTTTTAGCATATATGGAAAGCTTAGGGGAACGCAAATAGAAGACAGTGACTGAATTCCTTAAGCATGTGCAAGAATGGCAGGTTACCTGGAGGATAAGGATTTCGGGAGGTAGGGTAACAGAAAGTACCTCGTATAATTTACTTCGATATTCTGCTACAGACAGCTGGGTGTTGTCACCTAGAGGAAGAATCACATCGTAGTGCAGAGAGGGCTCCCTGGCAGGACAGTGAAACCTGAGGAAATCACAACATCACATGATTCACCGAGACTAAAACCAGCACCACAAATTAGTATGACGTTAAAAAGGACCCTTAAATGACCCAGTGTGACCTCTAGTGCAAACAGCTAGAGGAAAGTAAGAATTGGCTTTGTCTTTTTTTGTTTGTCGTGCATATAAAGAAAGCTTGCACCAGAAGCAGGTCTGTCACCTCTCAGAGGACATCAGGGGAAACTGCACTTGGGTGCCACTCTCACCTTTTCACATAAGGATGCTGCAGAGCCTGCTCTGCTGTGAGTCGTTTATCAGGGTTAAATACAAGAAGTTTCTTGAGAAGATCCAAGGCAAGCAATGGGGTGGAGGGTGGGAAAATCTCCTCAAATGTTACTCGCTGCCTGAAACTCAAAAGCAATGATATAAGTTCCCAGCATCTATCTCGCAGTGAAGGCAGGAATTACGGTCCTGGGAATGACACCAAGGTCACACCTGACTCCAGAGATCCCTCACAAACAGTGCGTCATCATCCTGGAACACTCTGAAGCACAGACCTGGAGTGCAGCAAAGGCTTTTACACCTTTGATGAGGTTTGAATCTCCCTCCTAGCACTAGGAACCAACATGAAGTGCCTGACTTGAAAATCTATGCTTTCTGTTGTTTCAGTGAAAAGAGTGAGAGATACCAGAGAGTATCAGACCCAAGGGAGTAACAGTCCCCTGGACTAGCATGCCATGGAGCAGGTAAAGGAACAGATGAACCTGTGGCAAGAATAGATACATCAGTACTACGACCAGCAACAGCTAAATAGGTCTAACTACTATCAGTCCCTGTCCAGTACAATCCAGTCAGATCTGTTGTGGTGTTGAACTGTGGCCCCATGCTGGATGCCAAAAAGGATGGTGGTGAGTTGACCACAGCTGACAGCTAAGACCTCAGCATTAAAACATGCTGTTCATGTGAATGGCAAGGGACCTGCTAGAGCTTATGGTTTGAGCCCCCCTAACCTAAACCTGTAAAAACACTGCAATAAACATTCAGAGGACTCTCTGCCCCACTCAGCTGGGCTATGGGTATTGCAGATGAGAAGGGATGCCCACTAATACCATGACAGACATGAGGACAGAATGGTGAGCGTAATTTGCTGTGGACATGAAACAGTGTAGGAGCATGAAGTTTACTAATTAGGTATGTAATAAGTACAGAATTATGTGGCAGTTTCTGTGCATGACTGGCTGTGCAAAAGAACTGTGACAGATACAAGAACAAATGAAAAACAGAAGTCACAGTGAAAGTCATTAAAGCAGCTGGAATGAGGCTGCCAGCCTGAACTGGTTCAGGCTTTCCCTGTGTGACCCAATGACATCAGGTACCCAAAGGACTCAGGAGAGGGAACTGTGCTGGTTTTTGGGAAGCACACATGCCAATAGCTAGGAGTGTAAGCCCAGTCTCATATTGGTTTGCTCTTCCCAGATTGTGTCATTAGTCTGCTCAAATTTCAATGTTTAAGCTTCAGATCCCTTCCCTGGAATGTGCAGAGGGCAGAAACCATTTCCAAGGCAAACTTCAGGGGAACTTTTTGCCAACATCATGCAGTAGGTTGTTGACTTGTGACACACAGGGAACATACGAGGCTTACCGGGAGCTCAGGTGGTTAATAACTGAGGCTCTGTAATCCGACTGCAGGGCCAAAATATCTGCAACAATGAAAAGATACTGTTAATGCCAAGATTAGGCTTACCACAGCTACACAGTTTATAAAGAAAAGCAAATATTTGCTATTAACAGAGGAAATTACCCTAATAGAACTCATTATCCCTTATGGAAGAGGGATGGAATATTTACTTATAACTTTCCTGAGCTGATTTTCTCAGTCCCTATTCATTCTATTATAAATTTCACACACTTGCGGTTCTACACCCACATACACAGAAGCACCAAGAGACAGGACTCCAGGATCACTTGTGTGGGACACAGAGAACAAGGGACACCAGCTGCTGCTTCCCTCATCGCTTATGCAGGGTTCTTTGTGACTGGTGACAAGCTGTTTTCTGAACATACCTGTCACCCTCTCAAAGAGCCAACAGTCGATATGGATTTGCTTTACTTTCTCTTCAGAATCTTGTTCCTTTGCAAAGCTGCTGCTCATAGATTGGTTTTCCTTGTTCACATTAATGTTTTGAAGAAGTGTTTCTTTGTTTTCACTATTTGGCTAAAAGAGAAATGAATTGTGCGCGTGATATGCTGCAACCTTTCAGCCGCTGTCCTGTGGAACTTCTGCTAACGAGTCATTTGTCTCAGAGTGCAGACATGATCAACACATTCCTCAGTTTGTACTGCTGAGAATGGAACAGCATTGTTACTAGTGCTGGCTGTTCTTCTAGGACCTGTTTTGGTGTCTTCACACGCACAGTTCTGTTCATATTTCATTCGCAGCAACCAAATCTCTAATAAAAACTACAAATAAAGAAGTTTTAGTGGAATTCTCCAGAAGTGGGATGTCCTTAAACCAGAGGCAGTTATTTTTCTGAAACTAGTTGCTACCTCCTGTAGAAAATACCAACATGTTGTAAAAGCCTGTAAAACGTAGGGGCTGTTGGACTGAAGCTCACGCAAGACAGTCATAATGAAAAGGATTCCTTTTGCATTTCACACATTTACTCCCACTTTCACTTCTGTGTTAAGATTTCCAGTCCAAAAAGTGCAATTGACCTTTACCATGCGAATCCCACTGAAGTATGTTACTCTGTTCTAAACTGGCACCCTCCTGTAAATCTCAAAAGTGTTTTGAAGGCCACGTTCCTGTTTCTCATCTAATTGAGTAAGGGCTTGTTTTCCTCTAGCACTGACATTTCACAACTGAGTCTTTCATTTCCTTGGAAAGATGTTAGAGTGACTCATACGAGATACCTTCTTACCCGAGACAGCTGGGCTGCTTTCTTTCACTCTTTTAAGCTTTTCTCTAAATACATTTCCCTGTAGAAGAGTCCTACCTTCTGGGGATGGGGCAGGAATGACCCTCAAGATCTGCTCTATTTGATTCACTGTTGATGTGCCAGGAAAAAGAGGTTTCCCAAGCAGCAGCTCTCCCAGAATACAGCCAATGCTCCACATGTCTACACCTTTAGTGTAACTGCAAATGAGAACAGAACAGAGTTAGGACTAAATCAAGCACATAGGTTTTTCTGTACCTGATGGTCACATCATCTGCATTAGTTTATTTTGCTAGAAAAGCAAGCTGGATGACTCCTTGAATATGAATGCTCACAGCTTTTACCTGTCCAGTGAATGAGATCCAAGAGTCATGAAACTTGCAAGCATAAAACAGAAAGGAGATTTATCCCACTAAAAGTGCATTCTAGGAAACCAGAAAAGGAAATACACTAAAGGTAAATGCCAGGACAAGGAAAGTTACACTTTTCACAGGAGCAACAGTGAAAACACAAGTTGCTGTTTGGAAACAACTGACTTTGCAGGGCATAATGACTCTGGGAAGTAGTGACAAATACTTAAGCAAAGTAAATACCAAACAATGGGTAAAGGACAGTTTGCAAAACACACACATTTCAAGTTTGGAATACTAACCCAACCTATACTTATTTTCTTTTCTGATCAATGAGATTTTGTACATTTAAGTCAAAGACAAAGGACTAAGCCTGACTGACAGGCAGCTGATGCAACACGATTACAGAATAAGTTCTGAAGGTCTATCAAAAAACTCTTATAAATTTGAAAAGAGGACTAAGGCACTCAACCAAATTTTGTACAGATGCAGATTTCAGGGGAGAAAGAATAAGTCCAGTGGGAGAAATGATGAGAAACAGACAAGCCTGTAATGTATGTAGTCGGACACCCTAGGCAGCAAATGTAGTGAGAGGTTTTCATATTGCAGAGCCAGGTGTAAATGTGCATTGAGGAAATGCACTGCTGCTCTGACATCCCATCTGGTGGCATCCAAAATGAAGGAAAAGTTCAGGCTTTTAGACAATAAATTCTCCCTGTGGTGAAGCCATTAGAGAATCCCATCCCTCTGCTCACAGGAAGCAGTTACCTCCGACAGGAGAGCAAGATCTCGGGCGCTCGGTACCAGCGTGTGGCCACGTACTCCGTTAGGGAAGGGTTGCCATGGTCCTCATTCATCTGACACAAAGAACGGGCCAGCCCAAAGTCGCAAAGTTTAACAAAGCAGTCTGCATCCAGCAAAATGTTGGAAGGCTGATTTGAACAAAGGAAAATCAAGAAGCTTTTTACACACTGAATGGCAGAAGAATATTATCAGGGTTCCTCTTCTGGTCTCATTCTTTTCCTATTTTTCCATCTAGTGTTTAACAGAAAACTTGGGTGAAGGAGAAAGACTATGGCTGAAATATACCTTCTGATCTCTGTGAATAACGTTTCCTGAGTGGATGAATTTAGTTGCCTTCAGGAGTTGGTAGAGAATGTAACACTTGTGGATATCTTTCAGCAAATTCCCCTTCTTAATCACAGCATGTAAGTCTGTCTCTGTAATACATCACATCAGTAATATATTTACATTGGGAAAGGATCATCAACTTTTGAACAGAAGTTCCTCAGTGCAAGGCCAGAATAAACCCTTGTCCAAACCAGAATCTTTCAAGTGCATCTTCCACGGGGGTGAACACTGTAATTACGAATAGTCCTGCAGTCTCTCTGTACTGTCAGCTTGACCTGCGGCTCCTGCTACAGTAACTATTCTATCGTTGCATGCTTTGCTGTCATAAACTTGCACAGCCTCTTCTAGATAGAGCTCTTCAAGGCTTCTCATTTGTTGCTCTCAGTCATCTTTCTTTCCTTCATCCCAACCAGCCAGTTCTCAGATAATTATTACTCCCTTTAATGTTTCACTGTCATTCCCATCTCACCACAATTGACATCTATAAAAAAACCCTGTACTGCACCTATTTATATGTCTGTTTGCCTGAACATTCATTTAATTGTCTACACACTACTATCAAAGTAGAGAACAAAGACAACTCCTAAGAGAGGCTGTATGTAAATGGCTGATGCAATGCCAGGTCTCACCCATGGACTCAAAGATGAGGTAGATGTCCTTGTCGTTCTCAGCTCGGATAACATCAAGCAGCTTGATGATATTTGGGTGTTCTCCAAATTCCTGCAGAGGGAAGAGACAACAACTGTCAAAATCAAGTGTCTCACCTGGGAATCAAGAAAGGACCATAACCTGTTTCATTTTGTGTCATTGTCTGGAACAAACATTAATGTGCTGCTTCCCTTTGTTCTGCCACTACTGATATGTTTTTCATAAAGGATTTAAGCCAACATTTTAATGGACTACCCTGGGTATAAGATTATAAATAGCTGCATCATAAACCCTGTGTTTGTATCTAAAATGCATCTCTGAACTTTTTGTTATTTGAACCAGTAACAGAGAGTCTGATTTCCATCACAGTCTCCAGCACTATCAAATCCCACAATAAGAGGCTATCTTCAGCACAGTCTAACAACAGCATCACCTTCCTCCGCTCTGAGGGCAAGACAGAAATTGGTTATACTGTACAACATCTAGAAGCATCCAGAAACCAACATGCTCACCTGCAGCAACCCATGAAAACACAGTCACAAAGCAGCACCATGCAGCCAGGCCACCAAATGCCATTGCATTTACTCTGAGGGCAGTATTCAGAATATCCTTCCAAACAATCCAAAAGGGATATTTTCCTAGAGATGCAGATTAGTCTTGGCAGTGTTACTAAAATAGTGTTTAAGAACTCGCTTCACACTGAAGGAAAACCCCATTGTCTCACACTGTGTTGCCCTGGAACTGACAGCAGAAAGTTATGAAAAATTTTCAATCTATACTAAAAACAATCCTACCTTGGAATAAACGTCTTGTGAGAGCCAGTCCTCCTCCTCTGTGCTTAGAGAATGATGCTCTCACTACACTGACGTTCCAAAATGTGGCCCAAAAGCTACTAGACTTTCTTCTCCTACCTCCTTCTCCACTCATCTACTCCAGAAGTGTTATACTTTGAGATGATCTAACTTACAGGTAAGAAACTTTTAAGGAATTGTTCCACCATGATTTAGCTCCTAAGTTTGCAACTCCTATTCCAAGCTTAAGAATGATTAAAAGGTAAAAATAACTCATTTCTTTCCTACTGACACTTGACAGTCTTAGGAAATAGCTATGAGCCCTGTTGGGCTTGTGTCCTTAGAAAAGCATTGTTACAACACGCTCGCTGTTCAAAGCCGTTGCTGATTCTACCTGGTAAGTCTGCAGAGGAACGGACGGGTAATTTTCATGTCACTGTGACCGATAAGGTAATTAGGAACCATGTGTGGAAATGAACAGTTGTCAACACTCATAACTGCATTTTGAAAAAGAATGGGAAGAAAACGTGTGAGAAAATGTGTGAGAGAACAAAAAATCAGAGAAGAGTGAGGGAAATGGACTTTACCTGCAGGAACATAACCTCCCGAAATGTTCTCTGCAAATACACAAGAAAAAGTTTATTACCACTTTGACAAAACAGAGTATGGACTTCCAGCAAGGGGTTTAAGTTCATTCTAATCTCTGAGCAGAGGAAGCTCTCACATGGTAGACAGGCTAGGAAAAACCCAGTTGCTCCCTAGAGAGTCACAGGCATGCTCTCTGTGCTCAGAGAGTGCAGCATTACAGGGAGAATCACATTGTGCAGGACTTTGGAGCACGTTTTCCTCATGGACATCAGACAGTATTTTGCAGATACCATGATATACAAAGCTTGATGTTTACTGACCCGATAGCTAAGTTGTAGGCTGTGTTATTACATGCGTAATGCAAGGAATGGTAGAGGTGGGAAGGGACCTTTGGAGATCATCTAGTCCAAACCCTCCCACCACATCTTTCAGGAGATGTCAGAGCAATGATTTCTCACCTGAGCATCTGTTCTGTTCCTGAAAGCATCAAAGATCTTTTTAACAGCAACTATTTCTCCTGTCCTGCGATCGATTGCTTTCCATACTATGCCATAAGCCTGGGGAGGAAACAGGACAGATAAACAGCGTACTATGACATCTTAAGCACAGTTCAGACCTTCAGTGTGGAAGTAGAACCTATTTAACAGAGGGGCTGAAAGTAAAGGTAATCACCAGCAACTTAGAAGAGAGATCAGGCCAATGTGCAATATGTGGTTGAGTCAGGACTAAGAACATCTGTACTGAGTCCAGCTAAAGGTCCACAAGGTAAAGCATCCTGCCCTCCATAGCAGCCAATAGCGGATGTACCTGCTCGTGAAGTTCAACAGGGCCAAGGGCAAGATCCTGCACGTGGGTTGGGGCAATCCCCAGTAGCAGCATGGGCTGGAAGAGGAAAGGATGGAAAGCAGCCTTGTGGAGAAGGACCTGTGGATACTAGTGCATGAAAAGCTGGCCATGAGGCAGCACTGTGCACTGGTAGCCCAGGAAGCCAACTCTGTCCTGGGCTGATCCCCAGCAATGTGGGCAGCAGGTCGAGGGACGGGAGTCTCCTCCTCTGTTCTGCTCTGGTCAGACACCCCCAGAACAGTGTCCAGAAAGACATGGATCTGTAAGAGCAGGTCCAGAGGAGGCCAAGATAATGGTATGAGGGCAGTGGTATTATAGCTGTTATCTGAGATACACTCCAACTCTTTGTACTTCCTCATGCCCAGCACAGAACCTGAACCCAAACTCCAGCAGCACACAGGCTCTTGGGAAGTCTGGCTCAATAAGCCAGATAAGCATGATAATCACTCCGCATCACATATTGCAGCTGCTTTGCTTTCTGTGGGTATTTAAACATTAACTGTGCATTTCTGAGTGACAGGTGACCCTGCTCTGCACATCTGAGGCATCTCCAGGAACGTGGACAGATTCAAATCTATTACCTAAAAAGAAAGCTTGATCTGTGCCACAAGGGAAGCCTGGCCATCAGCCTTGGCAAGTATCACACAGACATCCACAATAGGGAAGACTCATTCCCCTAGTGGAAAATGCAGCTTCTAATTGACAGTGACAAAGGGGCTGTTTGAACTCCCTTGCTGTACGGGAACAGCTCATTTTTTGGGTGCCCCTCACTGTTTAAGGGCCTACAGCAGCATTTTCAGTGCTCAGGTAAGAACATTAGCTGTGTACATACACCATACACGTAGAACTTTTTGCACACAAGAGGCAAAGCCTGTAGGTGTTTAGCAGACAGGAACGACTGAAGAGCTTTACTAGTAGTTTTGCTAATGTCAGTGGTGCCTGAAGCCAATAAAGTCCTTCGAAGACAGCAGTGTGTGTAGTTATGTTTCTGAAACAGTCTCCACATAGAATTCTCAAGCAATTTGATATTTCAGATGAGAGAACATAATTCTGTTCAAAGAACCTCGCACGGCGAAAGGTGTAACGTTAGATGCAGTCAAAGGGAGAAAGTTGACAACTAGGAACAGCACATCAGCAAACCTCCAGTCAGAGGCAAACTCAGAATGAAATACACCTTAGGAAAGATCAGTGTGAATGCAGGAGCAGGAGACCAACACCTTGCCTTAGAGGATATTGAAGAAAAGGGGCCTCTCTCAAGTACTGAGTTGTAATTGCACATGAAATAGTTAACTACTGGTGTCAACACAACTAAACAAGGGCAGAGCTGCCCGAGTTCACAGCCAGGAAGGGTTCAGAGGCTGCCGAGGAGAATGATCTTAGAAACTGACTTTGGCTCACAAATACGTGATTCTATGGAGAAAAATGACTGGATGCAGCACAAGTGAAGAGGTAACAGCAAATGGGAAGTAATGTGGCAGGCACAAACTGAATTGTACTTTGAAGCTCAGAGTGGCTTCAGTGCACGCCGACATGCGAGGTGGGAGCTCAGGGTGGGGATTCTGCAGTAAATTACAGGAAAAAACCCAAAACGACTGGGAATTTAAAGCTTCGACTACGTTGAGCCTTCAGAACCCCAAGAGCAGCTCCGGTCGGCGGCTACGGCGGGGATCAGGAGGAGACGCGGCCGGGACGGCCCGTGGGGCTGAGCCAGGAGCAGCGGGACAGGGACAGGAGCAGCGGGACAGGGACGGGCACAGCGGGGCCGGGACAGGAGCAGCGGGACAGGGACGGGCACAGCGGAGCAGGGACGGGAACAGCGGAGCAGGGACGGGCACAGCGGAGCAGGGACGGGCACAGCGGAGCAGGGACGGGCACGGCGGGACAGGGACGGGAACAGCGGAGCAGGGACGGG
>WBNH01002059.1:0-12770 GCA_013401255.1 Urocolius indicus | reverse complement strand
ACAGCGGGACAGGGACGGGAGCAGTGGGGCACGGACGGGCCCGTCCCCCGTCCCGCCGGGACACTCACCCCCTTGCCCAAGCGCCTCTTGATCTCGTACTTGCGGGCCACGGCCGCCTCCACCTCCGGCGCGCTCATGGCGGCCGCGCGGGGCGGTTGATCGGCGCTGCCATGGAAACGGTGCCCGCCCTCGCCGGTCCCGCCTCCCCGCTCCCCATCCTCTCTATTTCCCATCCTCTCTATTTCCCACCCTCTCTCCCTCCCCGCTTGCCTCCGGGCGCGCTGCGGCACAGCTGGAGGTGCTGAGCGGAGCCCGTCCGTCCGTGGCCCAGGGCGGGCGCTTGCGGGGCAGCTGGCGCGGGTTGGTGCAGGCGGGTGTAAAACCTCCCCGGCAGGGTGTATACCCCGCCTGGCCGGGTGTAACATACCCCCGGCAGGGTGTAAAACCTCCCCGGCGCAGGGCCTCCGGCCGGCAGACCCTCCAGAAGCGCTCCGGTGCCGGGGGATGTCAGTCTGGTGCCCTGTAAAAACGCTTCCTTTTGAAAATCGTGTTTTACGTCGAGCAGCCACGATTGCCGGTGCCCGCAGAGTAACTCCTTCCTCCCCAGCAGCCTGCCCCAGCACACGGTGGTTCCCAGAACGTCCCTGTTGACAAACCTGGGTCATAGAATAAAAGAATCAAAGAATTATAGAATAGGAGTTGGAAGGGACCTTCAGAGATCGTCTAGCCTAACCCCTCCCCACCCTCCCCATCGAAGCAGGTCCACTTAGATCAGGTCACACAGGAACGTGTCCAGGTGAGGTTGGAAACCTCCCGAGCAGGAGCCTCCAGCCGCTCCCTGGGCAGCCTGGGCCAGGGCTCCCTCCCCTCAAGCAGTCGAATAGTTTTTCCTTATGTTTAAATGGAACTTTTTGTGTTCCATCTTCTTTCTGTCACCCCTTGTCCTTTCCCTGGATACAGCAGAAAAAAAAATGCTGCCTCAGCCTCTTGATACTCACCCTCTAGATATTTCTAAATGTTAATGAGCTCCCCTTTCAGTCTTCTCCAGACTAAACAGCCCATGAGGGTGAGGTCAAAGGCTGGAACAGGCTGCACAGACAGGCTGTGTTGTCTCCATCCTTGGAGATGCTCAAAAGCCACTGAACGTGTCCTTGCTCTAGTTGACCCTCCTTTGAGGTCTCTTCCACTCTGTCAAGGTCTGCTTCTCTATAACATCCCCATGTGAGCTTCAAACCTTAGAGGAAGAGTGAGCTCTGCTGCTGTTGTTGGTGAGGTAATCAAAACCCACAAGTGTTCAGCTTCTTGGAAAGTGAGTGTAGCTGCAGCCTGTTACAAACAGGACTCTCCACCTTGTGCTTCTCAAGCGGAACACAAAAGTAAGAAAACAGTGAGAGTAAAATACATTGACAGGGATATATTCAGTGAATATATTTTATTGATAGGTATGACATAGTTTCATACAGCATCTTCCTCTTCTTTTATCTCTACCCTAGAACAGCTGTGTTTAAATCTTTATGCATTCACATTGCTAATCCTAGAGATGCATTTGCACTGCAAGAGCAGTATCATCCTTTCCAGGCAGGATGGCTTTTTCCATCCCACCCTATACACACAGTAAACCTGATTGATGCTCACCTGGAAGCCTTTATGGCTCCCTGCAGCTTCCTCTGACTTTTCCCAGGTGTTAGTGCTAAGAGCAGTGGGAGGGAGCTACAGCTCCTGCTGAGGGAGCTCTCTCTGCACTTGGGCTGCTCTGGAGTCAGAGCTCTGCTGGTTACTCTGTTGAGAGCCCAAGTGAGGTGACGCACTTTAACCAGATGCATTCTGACGTTTAGCAAAGCAGGGGTAGCTGCCTGAGGTCAGAGCTTCAGGACTGCTCAAGGTAAGCACAGCATCTAGTAGA
The DNA here is from genome assembly GCA_013401255.1 of Urocolius indicus. Taxonomy (NCBI): domain Eukaryota; kingdom Metazoa; phylum Chordata; class Aves; order Coliiformes; family Coliidae; genus Urocolius; species Urocolius indicus. The sequence continues at coordinate 10,867 of WBNH01002059.1, read as the reverse complement.
AAGCAGCCTTGAATACATACTTTTAAAGTTCAGCAACGTTGTATTGAGGGTTGACAAGAGAGTTTCGTGGTAGATATCTTTCTTATATTCCAGATGCTCTGCATGTTCCTGGAGTTGCTGTCTGCACTGTCAGCCAGAGCCTGTCAGTCTCTGTGTGTGCACTTGGCTGGGAGCTGCTCTGCCTGGGGCTGTGGAGTCAGAGGCAGGTGGACTGGCACCGAGTATATTTTGCTGCGCCTGGAGTGTCTGTGCAGCAGCTCTAGAGTCCTGTCAGATCAAGTAGCTGGCAGCAGCCTCGTGGACAGTCTTTTCAGTGTGTGGATAGTCTTTTCAGTGGCTTTCAATGGAGAACCGTTGATTAGAACCCTTTGAGGTGGGTCTGTTCAGCAGCGGTGAAGCAGGTGGAACATCAAAGGTCTGAGGACTTCTGTGTAAGGCCTAACATTAGGAGTTTTCCTTTCCTGGCAGGCGGGAGTTGGGCTCTAAATCACATTCCTAAATGGGAAATAGAGCTCTGGAATCTTTTGTCTGTGGCTCTGCATTGCCACAGGCAATTGCCACTTTAATTCACTGTGTTAATTAGTTCGTGCTTCTCTTAGTCAGGTCTCTTTGAAAACTTCTTTTCCACACCTTTTACTTTGCTGGCATTATTTCCTGTTTTTTCCTCTCTTTTCCTGAACCAGCTCATCAGGTTCTACATGTTCTTCCTGTGCCTAACTGTATTCTGTTTTTTTTTATTTTTTTCTTTTGTGCCACTCTTTTTAAGTTTTTTCCTGTTTTTTACTCTGCTGCTTGGTTTCAGAATCTTGCCCTTTAATTTCTCTAAAAGCCTCTTGCTTTTGAAATGTTCTTTCGCTGCCTCCCCCCCCCCCCCTTTGGCTTTATTCGTATTGATTTCTTCTTATTCCTTAGTGCTTCCCTGTTTTCACACATCCTCATAATTTTCCTTTTTACGGAGCTGCAAGTGTTAAGAAATTATTTCCTTATTACACGTGGCTTTTCTGCAGTCTCCCTTTTTGTGTGTGTGTCTGGCCTTTACATATTCTCCACAATTTAACACGTCCATTGTTGTGTCCGTTTCAGTTCGGTGCCTCGACTTTTTGTTTCGTTTCACTTATCACTGTTGCTCTTGAAGTCCCCGTGTTTATTTGTCACGTTTAATGAGCACACGCGCTTTTTACACGCTCTTTCATCTCGGTTGCAGGTTTTGCTGTCCCTGTTTGTGATCTTTGCCCTTCTCGTCCTGCAGCCGCCGGTGTGAATCGGAACAGCTCCGTTCACTGATGGATCGCGCGTGTGCCCGTTCAGGTGGCGACGCGGCTCGGTGCTGCCACCCCGTGGCCACACGCGGGTACAGCAGCGCGGCGCCGTCCGCGGCTCTATGGCGCCACCGCGCGGTGAAGAGGCGGCACTGCAGCGCAGCTTTACTGACGCTGCTGCCGCCCCGTGGTCAAAGCGAGCGCTGCACCTTCGCGTGGCCGATGCTGCCACCAAGCGGTCAAAATGCGGTACTGTGGCGCGAGGCTACGCATGCGCACAAGCGTCCGTTGCCCTGCTGTGGCCAGGCGACCAGAAGCCGCCATGGCGCTCGGAAGCCGCGCATGCGCAGAGTCCCGTGGCAGGATGCTGTCGCCTTCGCTCCTTTTTCTCCTGCTTGTCTACTTTGCTCTTTCTGCTGCTTTTCTGTCTCGTTTCTTCTCTGCTGCCTTTCTGACATGCTCCTTTTCTTCTGCTTCTCTCCTTTACTCAGTTGTTGCTGCTTTTGTCCTACGCTCCTTTCCTGTGCTTCTCTCCTTTGCTCTGCTGCTGAATTTATTGCAGGCAGAGACCTGAACCTCAGAGGATTTCCCTGACAATTGCTGGACTCTGTTGAATTTACTGTGAGCTCACAGTTAAACATACCGAATTTTTGTGTGAGAATTGGACTACTCTTCTGAATGTATTGCAGGTAGATACCTGAAACTCAAATGATTTGTCTGATAATCGGAGAACTGTTGGATTTATTGTGTGCTCACATTAATGATAGAGAATTTTTGCATGAGAATTGGAGAACTCTTCTGAATTTATTGCTGGTGTGTGTCTGAAACTTAAAGGAATTTCCTGATAGTTAGAGGACTCTGTTGGATTTAGTGTGTGCACACAGTTAAACTTACAGAACCTTTGCCTGAGAATTGGAGAACTGCGATGAATGTATTGTGTGCACATATTGGAAAGTTGGAGGGTTTCTGTCTGATCCTTGGAGCGTTCTGCAGAATCTGTTTGGAGCAGACACCCGAACCCTATAGAACCTGTGCCTGGCCGAGTACTCCTTGTAACGTATTGAGCGCACTCTGTGAAACATACGGAATTATGGTCTGAGTTTTGGAGCGCTCTGCTGAAGTGATCGTTTGCACATACACGGAACTTTCAGGTTTTCTGTTTTATCTTTGGAGTGTTCTGTTGAATTTGTGGTGAGCACACAGCTTAGAGAATTTCTGTGTCTGGTGCTTGTTTTGCCTCGCTTCCAATTCATCGTTAGCGTTGTNCTCGCGGCCCGCGGTGGGGCGCGTGGGGGCCGCGGTGAGGCCGCTGAGGCCGCGGGGCCGGGCGCGCAGCGCTGCTCGCACTGAGCTGCAGGGCGGGGGCGGGCGGGCAGGAGCCCGGGGCGCCATGGCGCTGCATACTCTGGTTTCTCTTCAAATCGTATAAATCTTTCGCCTTTTACTAAAGATTTCCGTGGAGAGGAACAGGCACGAGTGTCGAGCAATTTTTTGAGGCTCCGCCTCGGTGGAGCTGCCTCAATGTGGTCTAAAAGCAGGAAAATGCCCAGTCCCTNTGTGTGCTCACATTAATGATAGAGAATTTTTGCATGAGAATTGGAGAACTCTTCTGAATTTATTGCTGGTGTGTGTCTGAAACTTAAAGGAATTTCCTGATAGTTAGAGGACTCTGTTGGATTTAGTGTGTGCACACAGTTAAACTTACAGAACCTTTGCCTGAGAATTGGAGAACTGCGATGAATGTATTGTGTGCACATATTGGAAAGTTGGAGGGTTTCTGTCTGATCCTTGGAGCGTTCTGCAGAATCTGTTTGGAGCAGACACCCGAACCCTATAGAACCTGTGCCTGGCCGAGTACTCCTTGTAACGTATTGAGCGCACTCTGTGAAACATACGGAATTATGGTCTGAGTTTTGGAGCGCTCTGCTGAAGTGATCGTTTGCACATACACGGAACTTTCAGGTTTTCTGTTTTATCTTTGGAGTGTTCTGTTGAATTTGTGGTGAGCACACAGCTTAGAGAATTTCTGTGTCTGGTGCTTGTTTTGCCTCGCTTCCAATTCATCGTTAGCGTTGTTCTGCTTTACTTATTGAACTCCTGATACTTAAACCCACGAGTTTCTCGTCCTTCTTCCACCGCGGTGCTCGATGGCCGAGGGCCATTGAAGCATCGCAGGCAGCCGGAAGCGCCGCGGGGCTGCGGGGGAGCTGAGCTCGGCGCGGCTGCCGGGACCCCGCCTCCTTCCGTGTCTCCCTGCCCCGTGCCTCAGCGGCGGCCGCGTCATTGGCCCGTCCGTCATTAGCATGCGGCTGCTTTGCATGGCCCAGGGTGCACCGCGGCTCCGGCCCCGCGCCGCCGATCGCCCCCGGCCCGGCCGGTGCTGTGCGCNTGTCGAGCAATTTTTTGAGGCTCCGCCTCGGTGGAGCTGCCTCAATGTGGTCTAAAAGCAGGAAAATGCCCAGTCCCTGCCCCCTGCGCCCCGTCCCCTCGCGAGCGCGCTCCTCCTGCGCCTCCCGCCTGACATTCCCGGCTTCTGCTGCCGGGAGTCTGGATGCACTGCGCGTGCGTGAACTGCGCCGGACTACATCTCCCGGCATCCCCTTCGTCCTCAGGGGTCTCCTGCGCGCGGTCGTCATGCGCAGAGCATGCTGGGAGTTGTAGTATTGTTTTCCCCTCCCGCCCTTTTTTCCCGGCACGCCCCGCGGCGCGCAGGGTTCAAAAAGGCGGCGTTTGGCGCAGAGCGGCTCCTCTGTACCCGCGCCACGGGCGCTCTGCGCTGCAGCAACGTCTGCCCCGGGCTCCTCGTCAACCTCCAGCGGAGGGGAGCGGGACGCCCGCGGGGTTCCTCCCAGCGCCGTTCAGCAGCCGTGGGGCGGCGGCGCGGGGGTTCCTGGCCCCGGGGGGGCCGGGGCTCGGGGCCGGGGCTCGGCGCTGGGGCTCGGGGCCGGGGCTCGGGGCTCGGTTTGGTTTGGTTTCCTGAATCTCTGCACTGGTGTGAATACAGTGTGAGATGAGATGTGGAAGCGTCTGGGGCTGTTGCCTGGTTCTTAGGCTATCTGAATGTGCAGGCTCAGGTAGAGTTGCTGGCCATGGTGCATGTAGGTGTTACGATGTTTATGAAGATGCTTCAAGATCCATCAGTTTTCTTATGCACGTATAAATGTGATGTATGTACACTTACATATTGTCCTGTCCACATATACGTGTTTCTGAGCTAACTTACTTTACCATCACATACTCACAGACTCCTTAAATCAAATTTGATAGATTACTTCCCTGAGATTAGAATGTAGTACCTCTACACAGAGGTTCACCTGCTTGGTTTTGCCCTTTTTATGGACTCTTACTTGAGAATGCAAGAACCTCCTGTCAGGGTGTTTTGATTGTGTTCTTAGGTGACTTCCAGTGCAAGCTGCTGCAATACTGGAGTTTTTTGTGTACGTGTGCCTTCAACCTCTTCTGCTTTCTGGCCCTCTGTTAGGGTTAGAAAAACTGACTTGGGAGAGTTGCTGCCTTTAGGGCTTGAGCCTGCCTGTGGCTGCCTGACCCCTGTCCCACCCCCTGCTCTTGGCTGCCTATGCCACAGCACCTCAGGATGAAGTAGCGCAGGCAGGATAGTGACTTCAGGCAAGTGGCCCTAGGTGAAATCTCTTACAATAGCAAGTGAAGACGCAGGTGAACTGACTTGTGGATTACATGCTGAATCCTTCTTTCCCCAAAGTCTAAGCAGCTCTTGAAGTTTATTTCAGTAGGTGCAGTTGCACAGCAAACACTTCATGCTCTCCTAGTGCACAAGTCGCAGAGAAGCTGAGATTTACTAAGATTAGCAGTAAGAGATTAAAGCAGTTGATGCCAAATGTACTCTATGACACCTGCAGAGCTGTGTGGTGTTTGGCAGATGAGGGTAAATGGCTTAACTAGCACATTTCTTCTACGATATTTGCACATACAAGACTACTCAAATGGGATATGAACTACTGACTTGCCCTTCCAGGCAGTTTGAGCATTTGGCAGGCTGTGGGGCAGATTTGTTTGCCTGTACTGAAAATCAAGGGTTAAAAAAAGGAAAAAGCTATAAGTGGTAGCAGCAGTATTTCACTCTCTAAAATCCTGCCTTTGCTCTTGTAGATTGGGATTGAGAACGTAATAAAACTAAATCCTGAGTTATCAGAAGAACCACCTGTCACAGACACGAAAGAGAACCTTTCTGTGCAAGAGAATGTAACTCTACAGGTAAGTGCTTTAAAGTGATTTAGTCTTTCCTTAAAGTGCCAACAGCATAGGTTTTGTTATAAATAGTTCCCTCAGTCTTAAAGTTTGAGGTCTCTGACTTGGCTTTTCTGGCTTAGAGTTTGGTTAGAAATTCTTGTGTTATCAATGTTGTTGTTGAAGTGCTGTGCTATGTGTTGGCAGCTTACAGCATTCTTTGTTTTCCAGAAACAGACACATAGAACAACCCTTTCAAGAATCCCTGCTTTCCAGAAAGGTGAGGAAAATGTTTTCTCTGCTATAACCCCATGAAACAGTGGTGATCTGTCCCTGTAGCCAGCAGTACAATAAGGAGTTTTGGTTTTTTTTTTGCCAAAAATTGAAAGTAGGGTTGTTTTATTCTTAACATAGGGTTGATTTGTATTTTGTACTGTAAGATGAAAGTGTTTGCCTTAAAAGGAGGTTTTTGCCCCCATAAAATATGGCTGTGTCTGTTTGCCTTAGTATGGGTTTTTTTGCCAATCTGAATCTGATTCTGCACCACTCCATCTGATGTTTTACAAAAATATTTTAATGCCTGAAATAAACAACAAAAGAAAGCGATGACAGGGTAAAACATTTGCAGAGAGAGTCAAAGCAGCGAGTACACCGAGAGAAGGAATATTTGAAAGAAGTCAAAGGGAAGAAAGTAAATGTAAAAAGAAGGTTTTAAAAGTGAGGGGGGTGAGGAAATGGACAAAAAAAAAAAACCCAAACAAACCAAAAAGAGGGACAGCAAGCTCAAAGTTCAGAGCTCACCCCTCCCCTGCTCAGGTGTGGGTGGTAAATGGCAGATGTGACCAGGGTTATATGAGCCACAGCTGCTCCACTGGGGGCACCTTCTGCTCCTGGGACTGTCCTTGGTGTGTGCTCTGATGGTGGGTTTGGAGGCTTCTGAGTTGTGTGTAAAGAATATTTTGAGCTCCGGTGAAGGCTTAGGTAAGAGCATGGGTACCGAGCGATGTGGCGAGACGTGACTGGGCAGAGATTCTGATGTGCTTGATAGGGAAGGTTGAAGCCAGATGTTACTTTCCTTCTGGGAGATTCTCACATGTGACATTGTTGGAGTTGGGCTTTGGGGAGAGTGAGGGTGCAGAAGGCTGGAGCGTCCCATGGGGGCTCAGTCGAAGGTAGGAAAAATCTGTGGGTGTGAAGGCAGGGTTGGCATCACCCGGCCCTCCTGTTTTGTCTGGTTTTCTAGCTGTCTTGTTAGCCTTCTCTTGGGGGGTTTTTGGGTCTTGCATATCTACATTTTTGAAATATNATGGTGGGTTTGGAGGCTTCTGAGTTGTGTGTAAAGAATATTTTGAGCTCCGGTGAAGGCTTAGGTAAGAGCATGGGTACCGAGCGATGTGGCGAGACGTGACTGGGCAGAGATTCTGATGTGCTTGATAGGGAAGGTTGAAGCCAGATGTTACTTTCCTTCTGGGAGATTCTCACATGTGACATTGTTGGAGTTGGGCTTTGGGGAGAGTGAGGGTGCAGAAGGCTGGAGCGTCCCATGGGGGCTCAGTCGAAGGTAGGAAAAATCTGTGGGTGTGAAGGCAGGGTTGGCATCACCCGGCCCTTCTGTTTTGTCTGGTTTTCTAGCTGTCTTGTTAGCCTTCTCTTGGGGGGTTTTTGGGTCTTGCATATCTACATTTTTGAAATATTTATGAATATGTATAACTTGTGTAATAAAGGACCAGCTGATTAGAGTGATGTAATGTGTAGAAGTAACAAATAACCAATCAAGGTAAAGGGTAAATTTAATGAACAATTCTAAGCAATTTTTTATGCAGAGTAATAAAGAACAAAAGAATGTTGGGGATAAATATTTGTTAATTGTAATGCCTTGTGGGCTGTTGTTTGGGAGCGATCCCCTCTCTCCAGTGTGCATCATCAAATAGAGGACAATTCTACTTTCTGACTTCGTGTAGAAAAGTTTTTTGCAGCATTTTGGCGAGTCTCATAGAATACTGAGCTTAATTTATTGTGTACACATATCTTCAAGAATTTCTTTCTGATAATTGGAGAACCTCTGAATTTACTGTGCAAATTATTTCTCAAAGTATTTCTGTCATAATTGGAGAATTCTGTTGAATTGTGTGCACAGAGTTAAACATACAGCATTCCTGTCGGATAATTGGAGTTGTCTGCTGAATTTATTGTGTGCAGATATCTAAATCTTAAGAAATTTCTTTCTGATAGAGTATTCTTTTTTAATATGTTGTATGCACAGAGTTAAACATACAGCATTTCTGTTGGATAGTTGGAGTACTCTTCCAAATTTATTGCAGATAGCTATCTGAAACACGATTTGTCTGAAAATTGGAGGACTCGAATTTACTGTGTGCACACAGATAAGCATACAGAAATTTTGTCTGAGAATTGGAGTACTCTGCTGAATTTATTGTCTGCACATGTCTAAACCTTAAGGAATTTCTGTCTGATAGAGTATTCCTTTTAATATATCATGTGCACAGAGTTAAAGATGTTGCCTCAACAAGTGACAGTGCTCAAGACATTATAAGACACTGTAGGAGTTTTTTTGCAGTCCTTGGCGTCCACGAGAGATAAAAACTGATAATGGCTCGGGATATATAGCCAGTGGAACACATAAGTTTCTGAACTTACAGAGTGTGAAACATACTACTGGAATCCCAGGCAATTCTACCGGTCAAGCCACGATTGAACGCACTCGACGAACTTTAAAAGGACTGCTAGAAAAACAAAAAATGGGAGAAGAGGGGGTGAACCCTCAGGATAGACTTATGAAAGCTGTTTATACAATTAATCATTTAAGAATTGTAGCAAACTAGAATGAACCACCGGCATTAACACATTTTGCTCAAATGAGTCAGGATTAATGGATTTTACTAACTACTAAACCTAAAGTTTGGGATAAGGATCCCGCTACTGGAGAGTGGCAAGGACCTGCAGATCTGTTAACGTGGGGAAGAGGCTACACTTCTGTCATTGCAGATCAAGGTCCCCGGTGGATTTTGGCAAAGTGGATCAAATCATATCAATCGAAAGGACTTAATGGCTGTAAGACCAATGGAAAAAAACAATCCCCCAAATGACCCACCCGCAATCCATCACCCTACTAAAATGTAAAACCTGTCAACTGTGGGACCACGTATGTTGCTGCAAATTCCTCCATCAATCTGTGTCATTAAAACAACTGAGGAACTTAACAAGACGGCCAATGGAAACTTGAAAGCAAAAATGGTGTGTTTTTTACAAATGAAGAAATATTTCCAACTTACAGATAATGCTCACAGAGAAGCATGCTTAAAGAAGTTGAAGAAAAGTCTGAAACTACATTCAGGAAACAGAAACATCAGTTGAAGTACAGAGAACTCATCTCTTCTTGCCAGTATGCATCCCTCCCAGCAACATATATCAGATTATGTTTATTTTGAATTTATGGATTTTTGCATTATATTGTTCAGTGTTGTAGCTGTTATTGACCTTTTGTTGTAAGACTATGGGTAAAAATGCTTATGTTTGAAACGTGTTGCTGGAGGCTGGCTGGTCCAAAAAGAAAAAGGGGGGATTTGTAGGTACAACTAAGGCTTAGACCAGCCAGCTTGAATAAAGATGGTAGGGACAAGTTAGTGCAGCTGGCAAGCTTCTTCCAGTTATCAGAAACAGGTGCTGCAAGTTAATCAGTTTGGCCCTGGGTGATCACATGGGCAGAAGCAGCATATAAGGCAGTAGTTAGCGAAAGAAGGGTGGCTTTGAGTCAACGTTGTTGATTGCACTGTGTTACCGGTGTATGTCTCTGTACGTGTGTTACCTAGCTTCTCTACATCTTTGAATGACTACTGCTTGCACCACTACGACACGTACAGCATTTCTGTGGGATAATTGGAGTAGTCTGCTGAATTTGTTGTGTGCACACAGTAAATATACAGAATTTTTGTCTGAGAATTTGAGTACTCTGCTGAATTTATTGTGTGCACGTATCTGACTTTATCTGATAGAGTACTCCTTTTAATATATCATGTGCGTAGAGTTAAATATACAGCGTTTCTGTCTGAAAATTGGAGTGCTCTGCTGAATATATTGTGTGCACACAGTTCAACGTACAGAATTTTGTCTGAGAATTGGAGTACTCTTCTGAATTTTATTGCAGGAAGGTATCTGAAACTGAAAGGATTCGTCTGATAAATGGAGTACTGTTTTGATTGTGTTGTGTGCTTACAGTTAATTGTACAAGCATTCTGTCTGATAATTAACTAATGATAACTCCTTTTAATAGTGCTCAGCAACCTGGCAGGATAGTGCCCGCTCAGCACCACTGTTTAGCACCTCGGCAAGACTAGGACTTCTCAGCACCACCACTCAGCACCCCGGCAGGATGTTGCCTGCTCAGCACCAACCTGACCATCCCTCAGGACCCCGAAAGGATGGTGCCCACTCAGCACCCGGTTAGGATTGGGACTCTTCAGCATCACTGCTCAGCACCCCGGCAGGATTAGCCCCGTTCAGCACCACTGCTAAACACCCCAGCAGGATGGTGCCCGCTCAGTGCCCCGGCAGGATTGGGACGCCTCAGTACCACTCTTCACCACCCTGGTAGGATGGAGCCTGCTCATCACCAACTTGACCATCCCTGAACAGCATGGCAGGATGGTGCCCGCTCAGCACCACCCCTAACACCCCAGTAGAATGCGGTCCATCTGTGTAGATATTTATAACAGGCTGGTACTCTCTTCAGTGGAGAGTTTTATATCTCAGCTTAATTTGGTTCTTGTCCCTATTGTAGCTTCTGTGGTGTGAATTGGGGTCTTGTGGACTCAACTGGGTTTCCAACGTTCTTACAGAGGTTCTGGGGAATGGATTTGGCTTCGCGGTGCCAATGGGCCTCGCAGCACAGTATGCTCAGAAAAAGCCACAAGGCACAACAAAAGGCAGAGCGGCCCTGTCAGGCTGCGCAGAGCCCAGCAAAACCATCACGGCAATCTGGCGTGCGGTAGGGCTTCCTGCCCCTTTTGTGGCCTCTGGCGTTTCAGTTTTCTACATGAATTCTTAATTGATATAACCCAAAACAACCTACTTCCCTACACAGTGTAGTACAAGAGCTAGTTCTTTTCTATCTCTTCTCCTAGACAGTTTAAATACTTCCCCGGTCACAGCACCGATGGTGGACGCCTATTAGAATTTCCGGTCAGAGTGGCTTTTTCTAGCCAACACTTTACACCCTAGAAAGCTCTCCCTTCTTCACCTGGGAGCTTTTATGAGTCCCTGCAGTCTCCCCTCCGCTTTCCCAGGTGTCAGCGCTGAGAGCAGTGGGACGGACCCGGGGTATATGAGCCACAAGCCCCAGCAAGGGAGCTCATTGTGCTGCTGGGCTGCTCCAGAGTAAGTGT
>WBNH01002057.1:65228-180213 GCA_013401255.1 Urocolius indicus | reverse complement strand
AGGGCTAAACCACCACAGTGACTATATGACATGAAAGATTTGGAAGCAATTAAAGTTGCTACAATATTTGAACAATAATTTGATCTTCTCTTGAACTTAAACTTTTTATTATCTGGAAACTATATTCCAAATCCACAGATGAGCTTCTCATTCACCATTCATATGCCTAACGTCATATATGTGCATATAGAACTGTAATCAGGAATGTATTTACACTATACTAAAAGTATTCAGTTAAATACTGTTGTTATTGTGTCTGTCATACCTTTCGGTATCATATCTATTTGTATTGAAGGCTAGAAATGATCAATCTTATGTGATTTATGCATATGCAATACAAATGCAGGTAATTTCTACTTCAGAATGGAATATACATAAATTATAAGTAGTCTTGTAAGATTTACATTGTGTGAAGATCCTTTTGCTCCCCCAAAAAAAGCTAGTTATGTCATAGGTTTATTTATTTTTGAAGTCTTGAATCTGTTGTGATTAAAAGCTCTAAATTGCTTATTAAGTACACATAACAAAACAGAATTTTAAATACAGGAGTCAAAATCAATATCAATGGAAACAAATGCGGTTTCATGGATTGTGATGAAGTTGTACACATAAACACCAGCTGGAAATTAATCTTAGCTATTTAATGGCATTCTTGTTTTTTAATAATATAATTCTAATACATGAACTGCAAAAGAAATATTAACATAAAAGACATATTAACATTTTTCAATTACAGAAATGTACTGCTAAAATTGGTTTAAGACTCTAGCCTTAAGACATTTTGTCTGGCTGCCAGATGCCCACCCAGCTATTCTATCACTTCTCCACAATAGGATGGGGGAGAAAAATAGGTTAAAGCTCATGGATTGAGACAAATATAGTCAGATTTCCCTACCAATTAATGTAGAGAACAGTAGACTGAACTTTAGGAAGATTAAATTAATTTATTAGCAATCAAAGCTACAGTAAGATAATGAGAAACAAAGACAAAACTAAGTCTCGTTCCCTGCCCTGATTTATGTTAGGCCCAACTTTACTCCTTCAGTCATAACTACTCTACCTGCTTCACCCATCCAAACAGAGCATTGGAATGGGATTAAGGAATGGAGGTTGTGGTCAGTCTATACCAGTTCCTCTTTCATAGAATCACAGAATAGCAGGGGTTTGAAGGGACCTTCTGAGATTATCTAGTCCAACCCCACTGCCAAAGCAAGTCCACGCAGATAAGGTCACATAGGAACACATCCAGGCGGGTTTTGAAGATCTCCAGAGAAGGAGGCTCCACACCTTCCCTGGGCAGCCTGTGCCAGGGCTCCATCACTCTCACAGTAAAATAGTTGTTTCTATGTTTAAATGGATTTTTTTTGTGTGTGTTCCAGCTTCTTTCCGTTACCCCTTGTCCTCTCACTACAAAAAAAATGATGCTCCAACTTCCTGACATCCATCATTTATATACTTGTAAACATTAATAAGATCCACCTCCCCCAAGTCTTCTCTTATCTAGACTAAATATTATAAGAAATTCCTTCCTTATAAGAATTTAAGGAATCTCCTCATAAAGAATTCCTTCTCACAATTTTTCCCTGCTACAATGTAGGTTCTGCCCATGGGATGCAGTCCTTCACAAACTGCTCCAGCTTTGTTCTGCTCGACATAGCATAGTCCTTCAGGAATGGACATTCTCTTTTTTTTCACTAATTATGTAGCATTTATGTTTTAGTATATGATGCTTCCTGTGAACCCTGCAATTGTGAAAATTGTTTCAATTGTTTCTCATACAACAGCTACTCTTATAAAGCTCCTATTTTAAAAGGTTCTGCTCATTGGAAAAATATCACCAGTATTTTCAAAAGAGGTTTACCTTTCAAATTAGAATAAACTTTTAAAGTGTGTCCATCGCATTTCCTAAAGTGTTCTGCACAAAGCTTCCAAGTCTGCTTTTTACGTCGGCTAAATCAAAGATCTTTGTGCACTCCATAAAAGACATACTTACAGTTGTCATCTTCACAACCTGACTACCATCTCCAGATGACCCATGATTCATAAATTACTTATGAATCCTGTTTCCTGTCAAGATTTGTTAATGTCCAAAGGTCCTTTTAATCTCTTACCCAACACTTTCATGAAGACTTTGCAGAACACTAAAAAGAAGGTATTGAAAGTGTAGCACTTGAGGCACTTGACATTTCACTCCTTAATTGAAACCAGTGCCTTGGAATTTGTGCAACACCTGCATATTTATATCCCATATGTGTTATTTTTTACTTTAGAGCACCTTGAACAACAGATGTCAGAAAGCAAGATTTTTAGGAATTTCCTAAAATTTACCTGGAGTCTGAGCAACCAATAGGACATGTGAAACAAGATCCACAAAAAGGTGTAGGCAAAGTAAAGCAGAGTTCTGGAGCCAATTGAACTTTGAGTTCCATTTGACTTCTTCTATATTGAATCAGAAAAGCAAGTGGACATGATATTTGGGTTTTTTACCTCCATAGCTCAATATTCAGAAGGTAACAAAAGAAAGATATGAGAAACTTAATCCGTTACTCTGCCTGGGACCATAGGAAATCGAATCTGTGTCAAACAATCCATTTACTAAGCACCATCTATCTCTTCAGTCTCAAGTTGCCAACGCCATATTGAATATTAAATATGTGTTGGCCAGTAAAGATTTAGGAAGAAAGAGTAAGGGTGTGTGATCTTGTGATATAATGCCCAACAGGACATGATGTTGGACTTGTGTTCCCTATGTTTAGGCTACCTTAATTATCATTGCATTGTAGACATATCTTAGGATATCAGAAACAGAACTGGAAAACAGGACCCTCAATTTACAAGAAATCCATCTCTTCTTGGAGCCACTGTGAGATGCAAGGGAGAAATACCATAAAGCATTTAATGTGATACTAGTCTCTTACATTTTAACAACTTCAACATTAATAGTTTCTTCTTTAAGTAATATAAGTACACTTCAGATAGCTTCAGAGATCCCTGTTGTATTATCATGTTATGTATACAATCTTTGTGTTACGTGACAGTCTATTACCCTCATAATCATAGTCTAACACTAAGAGGTCTTCACAAGAGTTGAAGAACATCATAGTCTAGCTCAAAGTGTTAGAGGGCAGTTTCAATTGTCCCCCACTAATCTGTTGATTCTTGACAACACTCCCTCCAAATATCACAAAGTCCCTATGCTCCTTTATCTTGAAAAACACTGGTGACTGCATAAGTCAGTTGAAGCTTCTCTAGTCCAAGGATAAAGACTGGAAACTGAAGGTGAGATCAATATTATTTTAAAGATTTGAGGATCTGAGTGTATTTATGACAACTTCAAGGCTTGTGTTTGAAAAGAATAAACCACCATAGTGAAAAACTTAATGGGATAATAATCTTGACATGTCCCCAAAAGCAGCACAGTCTGGTGAAGAATCTCTGTGCTGCCCCCTTCAACTAGATTTTGGTGAGCTGTTCAGATCTTCTTGTGTTGCTAAATCTGATACACTTATTTTGTGCTTTAACTTGGGTCTGCAAGGGTTACACAAAACAAAAANGCAGGGGAATCTCTACTCCAGCACCTGGAACAATTTCTCTTCCTCCTTCTTCTCTCATCTTGGCATCTGCAGAGCTGTTTCTCACACATTTTTCCTCATTCCTTTCTCTCACCCTTTACCACGTATGTTCTCCCAGAGACACTACTATCCTCTCTTAGGTACTCAGCTGTGCTCTGTGGCGCGTCAGCTGAAACCAGCCCTGTCCGCCAAAGGGCAGCCCCTGCCTCTCTGCACAGAGGCCCCCACTGCAGCCCCACTTCTTTGCCAACACCTGGACATGTACAATCTGTACAAAAGACTCCTGTTTTTCTGACAGTATCTACTGCCAAATAATGATAATGAAGTAGCTGAGTAATTAAATTCTACCATAATTTTTTTTCCAAAGTTGAAAATGTAAGCGATGTACATTTGCAATTCAGTGGGCTTAAATGTAATCCACTTTTTTGCTGGTGCACTTCAAAACCCAGGAAGTGATCTGAAGTGAGCCTTTCCTGTTTTGCCTAACCTAATAAAGCAAAGCCTTATACATAAAATTTCCTGAAATGTAGCTAGTAATAACACCTCTCATTTAGAGGAATGTAGCATCAGAAAAATATGTAGAAGAAACAAAGTGTGTAAAGCAACCATTTCATAGAGGTGGTGAGAATCTATGTTATTTAAATATTATGTCCTTTGCGATTTGATTCCAAAAAGTAGTATCTAGCAGTTACTTTGCATGGAAGTATAATGACTGATATTCTTAAATATCACTTGAAATTGAGATTTTTGCCTTTATGCATCAAATATAGAGGATTGTTTTCATAATCTGAAACTGAATGTGTTGCACTTTCAAAATTAAAATTAAAAGCCTTTAGATTGATGTTGCTTTTAATTTAGTTGGAGCCATAAATTATCCCATGACTCTCTGTGAAGAATATTGTATAAATGTTTTAAATTCATGATTGGGTCATAAAGTGCCCTGTGCCTTGGTCTTTTGACTGACATTTTTTTCGCACCAAACATGATGTAATGAAATTATTTTCAGAGTGCACAAATGGTGAATACAGATGTCTTATGCCTGATTGTCATCTTATTACGATCAGTACAATACCCAGCATCACTCTTAATGTCCAAGTATTGCTATGTTCCTTTAAAGTAAATGATTCCAAAATTAGGACCATATTTACAATAGTTTGTATTTTATTTTAAACAACTAAATTCCATAAGTGAGGGAATTATGTGTAAAGATTTACCTAGAAAGACATACACCTTCACAATGAAGATGAATACAAATCCTGGTCTTAGGAGAGCCAAATTGTTGCTACATTGATAAACAGAAACATGATGAAAGTCACAGGCAAGGAAATGGAAAGAAGGTAAATTTTTAATACTATGAAGCATGTTGATTAATAATCCTGAATATTCCCCGGCCCACTTTGTAAATCAAGTTTTAGTTTATGGCATAGTCAGTAGCATTAGCTAAAAAACATACACACACAACATTTATTTTCCTATTGCTGATTTATTTTCACTTCCCTACTCTTACAGTGTTTTCATCTGTCCATGACTCAAAGCTAAAAACTGTCCTGACTTGCATGGATCTTCAACAATGTGGTTAAGGGTTCCTAAGGGAGTATTTTTTAAAACTATTAAGCTCTTCTATTTTGTAACTTCAGACACAGTTAACCTTGGGCAGAAGCTATACTGTTATCTTTAGTCACAAATGTAGAGGTAAGCACACTAGGTGAGAAAAGTAGCAAATCTCATGTGATCTTTTCTCTCAGATAACAGTTAAGAAAAAGCAAGTACGAAGAAATTAATAATCCATTTTTCTGAGCAATCACAAATGACCTGACCTGACAGTGTAAGAAATTCCTATTAACACCAGGAAATTTGGACTACAGTATTCCTTAAAGAATAGGAAACACTTGCTAGTCATTACAAAAAATAGTTTAATAATAATTCCTAATATAAAATGAATGGTCATTTTTCCTTTCTGAGCATTTTTTAATCTTGTTTTTAATCTAGATATATTGAATTTCACATAATCAGTACACTGTAGAAATCATTAAAATAATTGCTTCTCAGTTTCAATAAATTCCCCCCCAACTTCTCTTAATTTCCTTTTTTGAATACACAAAGAAGGTAAGTGCATGCTCTGAATAGCTCTTTTCATCTTTTAAAATTTCCTCTGATCCATTGTCATCCCTAGCCTAAATTGTCACCGTTTTGATCTGTTACACTTTTAACAATGAGGTTTCTGGTGGAAATGAAGCTGGAAATGACAACTGTGCAAGCCTTCTTCATTCTGTGAATGTGCCTGCTTCTCCTAACCCTCCCTTTTAGAATTTTCTCTTTTTTTTCACTAATTATGTAGCATTTATGTTTTAGTATATGATGCTTCCTGTGAACCCTGCAATTGTTTCAATTGTTTCAATTGTTTCTCATACAACAGCTACTCTTATAAAGCTCCTATTTTAAAAGGTTCTGCTCATTGGAAAAATATCACCAGTATTTTCAAAAGAGGTTTACCTTTCAAATTAGAATAAACTTTTAAAGTGTGTCCATCGCATTTCCTAAAGTGTTCTGCACAAAGCTTCCAAGTCTGCTTTTTACGTCGGCTAAATCAAAGATCTTTGTGCACTCCATAAAAGACATACTTACAGTTGTCATCTTCACAACCTGACTACCATCTCCAGATGACCCATGATTCATAAATTACTTATGAATCCTGTTTCCTGTCAAGATTTGTTAATGTCCAAAGGTCCTTTTAATCTCTTACCCAACACTTTCATGAAGACTTTGCAGAACACTAAAAAGAAGGTATTGAAAGTGTAGCACTTGAGGCACTTGACATTTCACTCCTTAATTGAAACCAGTGCCTTGGAATTTGTGCAACACCTGCATATTTATATCCCATATGTGTTATTTTTTACTTTAGAGCACCTTGAACAACAGATGTCAGAAAGCAAGATTTTTAGGAATTTCCTAAAATTTACCTGGAGTCTGAGCAACCAATAGGACATGTGAAACAAGATCCACAAAAAGGTGTAGGCAAAGTAAAGCAGAGTTCTGGAGCCAATTGAACTTTGAGTTCCATTTGACTTCTTCTATATTGAATCAGAAAAGCAAGTGGACATGATATTTGGGTTTTTTACCTCCATAGCTCAATATTCAGAAGGTAACAAAAGAAAGATATGAGAAACTTAATCCGTTACTCTGCCTGGGACCATAGGAAATCGAATCTGTGTCAAACAATCCATTTACTAAGCACCATCTATCTCTTCAGTCTCAAGTTGCCAACGCCATATTGAATATTAAATATGTGTTGGCCAGTAAAGATTTAGGAAGAAAGAGTAAGGGTGTGTGATCTTGTGATATAATGCCCAACAGGACATGATGTTGGACTTGTGTTCCCTATGTTTAGGCTACCTTAATTATCATTGCATTGTAGACATATCTTAGGATATCAGAAACAGAACTGGAAAACAGGACCCTCAATTTACAAGAAATCCATCTCTTCTTGGAGCCACTGTGAGATGCAAGGGAGAAATACTATAAAGCATTTAATGTGATACTAGTCTCTTACATTTTAACAACTTCAACATTAATAGTTTCTTCTTTAAGTAATATAAGTACACTTCAGATAGCTTCAGAGATCCCTGTTGTATTATCATGTTATGTATACAATCTTTGTGTTACGTGACAGTCTATTACCCTCATAATCATAGTCTAACACTAAGAGGTCTTCACAAGAGTTGAAGAACATCATAGTCTAGCTCAAAGTGTTAGAGGGCAGTTTCAATTGTCCCCCACTAATCTGTTGATTCTTGACAACACTCCCTCCAAATATCACAAAGTCCCTATGCTCCTTTATCTTGAAAAACACTGGTGACTGCATAAGTCAGTTGAAGCTTCTCTAGTCCAAGGATAAAGACTGGAAACTGAAGGTGAGATCAATATTATTTTAAAGATTTGAGGATCTGAGTGTATTTATGACAACTTCAAGGCTTGTGTTTGAAAAGAATAAACCACCATAGTGAAAAACTTAATGGGATAATAATCTTGACATGTCCCCAAAAGCAGCACAGTCTGGTGAAGAATCTCTGTGCTGCCCCCTTCAACTAGATTTTGGTGAGCTGTTCAGATCTTCTTGTGTTGCTAAATCTGATACACTTATTTTGTGCTTTAACTTGGGTCTGCAAGGGTTACACAAAACAAAAAGTCAGAATTTCTATTTTTTTTTTTTCATAGGGACCAGGGAAAAGAAATATTAAAGCAGTTCAAATATTATGAAATATTTAAGAATTACTGTTACATTCTTATTTAATAAAAAGAAATTATAGTCAGAAGTAGCTACACCTGAGCCCAAAGTTCATTATAACCTCCATGATGATTACCCAGAAGCAGTGCTAAGACTTTATCAATGTCATTTAAACTAGAGAAAATATATGGAAAACATCTATATTAAGGGCAATATATAAACATATTAATTTGTTCAAAACCATCATCATCATTCACAGTCAGACAAATGCCGTGTAAGGATCTGACTGAGGCAGGTAAGGCACAGACAGTGAAGCATTTCACTTTGAATATTTCTAAGGTAGGAGATTCTACATATAGAAATATATTTTCTTTCTAAGTGCTGTTTATCAATGGTTTTGCTTCATCTCATGTGAACTTGTAATAGCATTTTTAGTATCAAGAAGTTCCAAGAGCAAATATGTGAGCTGAAAGCTTCCTAGATGTGATGCTTGATAACATTTTCCTATCACTCTTAAAAATGTACTGAATTTATGACAACAGAGTCCAGTTAAGAGGTCAAAATTTTTAGGCAAGAAAACTGATGTCATTTTGGATCATTGAAGGCTAAATCTGTTTTACTTCTCTGTTT
The DNA here is from genome assembly GCA_013401255.1 of Urocolius indicus. Taxonomy (NCBI): domain Eukaryota; kingdom Metazoa; phylum Chordata; class Aves; order Coliiformes; family Coliidae; genus Urocolius; species Urocolius indicus. The sequence goes on along the minus strand of WBNH01002057.1, from coordinate 171,786 downwards.
TTAGTCACACCAATGCTTGTCTTCATTAATTAATAAAATACATGTTTTTTGTATTTATTTAATTTTTAAAAGACCTAAATTCAAAATACATTTAAGTATTATGTGTATGAAATCACTGAGATACCTGAAATATTATTATGATTCCATTTCTATGGTACTATTGCCTAAGCATTATATTGATACGTCAAAATAATCCAAAATTACTTAATCATATTCTCTAAATAGTTGATGCAAAAGTAAAAGCAAAAAATTCATGACATTTGTACTGACCCATGTTGTCACTTAGAATTTGGTGAAAAACTCGTGCCAAAAAAGAAAAATCACATCCTTTTTTCTCCTTTACACAGGAAAATAAAAGCATAAGCTAATAAGCTATGTTTTCATAAGTATCATAGTAATTGAGTGGTGTGTGACATGTTCATGACTAGGATTGTGTAAATAACAGATTTTTCAGTGCAGGTGAAGTGGAGTATTTCCAATAAAAATTATCAGGCTTGCTGTTGTCTCTTTAGACGTTAAATTCTTTTAACTAATATTACTATGATTTGTCTCAAAATAATTTTAAGGAAAGAAAAATAAAAGTAAATATGCCTGAATCTGAAATATTTAGGCTTTGATTTATCTAACATTTGAAAAGCTGTTATTATTTTCTGAAACTGTAAAAAGTTTACAACCCTCAGCTTTTATTTATTTTGGAAAATACAACATTCAGTAATATTTAGGGCTCTTAGTCAGACAACAGGATACTGAAAAAAAGAAATATTTCCTAGCAGATCATGATTTGAACACTTCCTGTATGATTTCTACAGTAACAGTAGTGCCATTTTCCATTTTCTCTGAAAGAAGATGTAGTTGATATTATATTAAAGGTTAATTCAAGTAAAAGATATGTTTGAATTTTAATATATTGTTTTAAAGAACATGTGTAAAATGTAGGTGGGAAGTTCAGTCCTCTCTCTAAGTAATATCATTATGTTCAAAGTTATACAAATATATATTTTGTTTTATTTTTTATTGCTCATTAGTATAAGTATTAGTATAAGTTTCCAAAACATTTCTGAAAGGCAAAACCTGCAGTTTTGAAAGTGAAGAGGAAGGCATTCCCATATCTGAACTGTTTTCTTACAAATGTTTATTTCTTTGAGGCTTCTAAAATTGCAGCTACATCCAGGTAATGTGATTTCCATGCATCTTCTTAGTCTTCATTACTTTATGAATTCAGTAACATTGCAAACAAACAACCAACTTCCATAAATAGTCATGGCCTACTCATTTTCTTCTCCTTCTGCTTAAACACTCTAAATTATACCATAATGTATTATAATCATGTGCTAATTAAAAATAGATGGTCCTATGGGGAACTAGCAAGAAGTTATATAGCATTAAAATTAAGTTCTAGGACTAAATGTTTAGGAACAAAATTCAACACAGTTAATCTTTTACTGTTATTAATAATGTATTATAAAAAAAGTTGTCTCCCTGTAAACATAAGGATTCCTGAATTAGTTACTAAAAGCATTAATCCAATAAACTGTCTCCTGTGATAACTTTCTAGGGATTTTCCCTTGCTAGTTATTGTAAAGTACTTTTTTAAAGTTACAAATTACTGTTATTTGTTCCATGACAAAACAGTGAGTCAGTATAGGCCTGAAAGTCTGTTTGTGTGTTCCTTTTGCAGGAATTTACTGAAAATATCAGATCCTGAATAATATTTAGGTGAAAAAATTGTCCCGTTTCTAATTTTGTCTTCAAAATGGACTTTGAGAACACAATCACATGTTGGCAATGTAGATTTAATGGTAGTGGCCGTCAGGGTAAAATGTTTCGTCTTTTCAGGCAAAGTTCTGACTGTGAGACTGTTTCTATATTTCTTAATGATTTTTAATTGTATTTTAGCCTTATTACAAAACTGACATTGGAACATATGAACACATCATTTTCTTCAAAGCACACAGAACATTGTCACTTTGTTGCTAGATTCTTCATTGATTTAATTATGTTATATAGGATAAATGGTTGAATCAGAAGAAACACGTGAAATATTTTACCTAGTACTGACCCAATAAGGTAGGGTTTTTGTTTGTTTTAGTATTTTCCCTTTTCCACCAAATTGAAGAATCAGTTATTTGCACATCATTAATCCCTGTCATGATCACCATCTCATTATGTTGGATATACACTAGGCCTTTATTAGATCTGATTTCACAAAGAATGGATTAGGACAGACCTCTTTCTAAGGATTAGGCTTGGTTTCACAATGATTTCATAGATAAATATGTTCCACTTGGTCTATAAATTATTTGTGCTATAGATAATGATCTTCTTGATCATTATAATAATTCAAATCTTTTATAAGCTTGCTACAGCTGAAATAATATAATAGCCTCAATCTATCTTATTGGGATACTTTAAAACCCCAAATAGATGCATGTGTGAGCAAATATCATCTCTTTTTTTTCCCCCAGTCTTTATTTCTGAAGGAAGTATAGCTGTGTTTCTGACTAGGAAAAAGAGAAACATGAAAAAATGAAAGCTATAACATAACCTTGAGGAAAAGCTTAGTGAAAGAAAACTTCAGCAAACTGAATAATGGCTAGTAGATCATAGCTCCTTCTGTTTGATTCACCTATTTTCAGGAAAAACTAGCGTTGTATAGTCTTTCACAGTAAATAGTTTTCTTCAAGTATCTTGGACATGGTCATTTTATCTTAATAAAAAAAGACATAAAACTACCAGTTTTTTTTTATTTAGATTTAAAAGTGTTTGTGTGTATTTCTCACCCTTTGCTAACAGATTTGGAATTTATTTTCTGCAGTGATTATTGTATAAAGATATTACAATTTATTTGAAGCATATGTATCTCTAGTGATAAAGAAGATAAATCTTTTCTTTATTAAAAGAAACCCCTAAACTTCATATATGAACTGATATGAGAAATCTAAATTTAAAATAGACTTATTGATGATTTAATATTTAATAAATTAAATTTCAATGGATATTCCTCAATCAAGTTTCTGAAATTCTGAATGTTCTATAACAAATTTCAAGTAATGAGATCGTGGAGCATTTCAAGGTCAAAAATGTTACCATTTATAACAATAGATTGGTTTTAAATTCACTTCCATCTTAAAAATAATGCCACATAGCAGGGGAAAAATACGCATTTTACATAGCTGACTGCAAAAAAACATTTATTCCTGCAAGTTACAGAAGAGGCTCTTAGAAGAAATGGAATTTAGGAACTAAAGGGAAGTGGAAAGGATTTCATTTATTTTGTAGATGTACTAGCGCTGTTCAGTGCTGGCTAACCTCAGAAGGCAGGTTTTCAAAAGCACAAATATCAGTCAGAAGCCCAAATCCTGTTCCATGGAAGTTGGTAGCAGTTAGGCACCAAGCTGATGTTAATGCTTTTGAAAGCTTTCCCCAAGTGCCAGATTCTGTAAGACGCTGAGCACCAACCAACAGGACATGAGGCTGCTCAGCACTTCAAAGGATCAAGCCCACAGTGTCTATTATGATATTTACCTCACATGAAAAAGAACTCAGCTGCTATTTAATTTGTATTGTTGCTTTAAGATAATGCTTCAGTTTGAGGACATTGTATTTTGTCTTAGTAAATATTATGTGTCATATCCTCATCTGGGGTTTTAGTTGCTGTACTTGCTGTGGGTTTGACAAGTCTTGATGAGAGGAGTTTATTTTCTTAGCTTTAATGGTTAGATCATCTGTTCATTTTGGCTTTTTCTCATACATATATAAAACAAAATAGAGAAAGTTAAAAAAAACCAACCAAACAAAAACAAAACAAAACTATCCTGTCAAGCTCCTATACAGAAACAACTTCAGCATTATGCCAATAATGAAACCAATGTACAGTGTCAAGTCCTGTCACTCAAAGGCACAGTGAGCCTGATGTAAACAGCAGGGAGTAATGGCAATTCTTCAAAAACTGGCAAAGAAAAAAACACATCCATTATGTACATGCATTGATAAATATAAATTTGACTGGATGAGAGAAGAAGGAATTTTAAAAATATAATGTTGCATCTTGTATGACATCCAGCTAGGCATTGTTTCAGTATAAGAGTATTTGTGTTAAGCTTCGAGCTTGTAAAGAATCCAGTCTTATTTATCAAAATACATGCTTAAAAGTGAGCAGATTCAAAAGCATAATTAGGCATGTAACATTTCATATGAGTCAGAGAAGTAGTAGTCAAAAACATGATAAATTTACAGGAGTCGGATCAGGACATATTATTCTCTGAATTGTTTTAATATCCATTTAAAATCCTCAGATTTTAGCACAACTATTGGAGTTTCAGTATTTGTGATGATGTCCTTCATCCTGATATTCAGTGCCTTTTTATAACCCTTTAACTTCTGACAGCAACAATCCAGCCCTCCTTCTCCTTTCTGCTAGTAATCATGCTATGAAGCCAACAGACAATTGCATTTCCTCTTTTAGAAGAGATGGACACATTTGTGGAGTTTCTTGCTTGCCCCGTCATTCCTGCTAGTAGTACTCCACTGTAAAGTTGCTTTGGCCATTTTTTTCAAGTAAACATAGACCTAACCTGTACAGTCATTTTTAGTCTCTATCAAACATTCCTTCATTTTTCATATATAATAGGTCAAGATTTGGCTCTAGTTCATTTCGGAAAGGTCACATAATGTGTTCTTCTCTTCCTTGAATTCTGCTTGAGCACTGAAGAACTTCCTATGTTTAGAAACAAGGACAGAGGATTTATTGCATTTCTTCTCAAAAATTTGTCACTTGTCCAAGTCCTCCTTTGTTTACAACATCCCACTCAGATCTCATCTGTTATTTTTTGTTGTATATTTTGAAGATCCCTTTCAAATATTTCTGGATTCACAGATGAAATAAATTATCACTGTTTCACCCACGTGTCAAATACAAATCTGAAAAACACCATCAGCCTAAATACATGTCAACAGCAAATATACAATTATCACCCTGTATTGGGTTTGTGTGGCAAGGTTTTGGTATAGATAAGGCCAACAGGAGTGGCTTTTTTCAGAAAATGCGAGAGCATTCTCTGTGTCTGACAGAGAGCATGCCAGCTGATTCCAAGACATAATGACAGCTGGACAAGGCGAAACCATGTAGCAATGGTGGCAATACCTCTGTGATTAATGTATTGCAGAAGGGGGAAAAATTACTGCCATGAGAACAGAACTGCAGAAGACAAGTGGAATTAGAATGTGAGAGCAACAACACTGGAGACACCAAGATCAGTGAAGAAGGATGGGTATGAGGTGCTCCAGGCACTGTAGCACAGATTTCCCTGCAGTCCATGGTGCAGCCCATGGTAAGAACCCGCCCCTGCAGTCCACGGAGGCCATAGGGGAGCAGAAACCCACCTGCAGACCTAGGAGGACCCCACGTCAGAGCAGGTGCATGCCCAAAAGAGACTGTGACCCCATGGGAAGCCCACATTGGAGCAGCTCCTGGCAGGACCTGTGAACCCATGGGAGAACCACACTGCAACAGTCTGTTCCTGAAGGTCTGAACTCCATGAAAGTTTGTGAAGAACTGTAGCTCATGGGAAGGACCCACGTTGGATAAGTTCATGGAAGACTTTCTCCTGTGAGAAGGAACACATACTGGAACAAGGGAATTGTGAGGAGTCCTCCCCTTCAGATAAAGGAGTGGCAGAGACAACATGTGATGAACTGTAATCCCGATTCCTCATCCCCCTGCTGGGGAGGAGGAGATAAAGACTTGGGAAGAAGGGAGGAGTGAGGCAAGGTCTTTTAAGAATTTAGGTTTTATTTCTCATTATACTTCTCTAATTTGACTGACAATAAACTTCTTTTCCTTATATCAAATCTGTTTTGCCTGGTATTTACTGAGTGATCTCACTGTCCTTATCTCACTACATGAGCCATTCCTTAGATTTTCTCTCCCCTGTCCAGGGAGAGAGTGTTAGAGTGGCTTTGGTGAACACCTGGCACCCAACCAGGGTTAAATCACCATATCATTCTGTAGGATTTCATTTGGGAACAATTGCTGTTGCTGCCCTGGAGACTGATTCTTGAGAAAATTTATTAAATATTAATTTCACACAGAAAAACTAAAAAAAGCAAGTAAAAAAAACCCTTTAAAAAAGTCACAGTCTGTTGTGAGAGAGTTAAAAATTCTCACACTCTTTAGTTGACAATAATGTCTTTCAGGTATTCTAGCATTTTGTATCAGCTTTTGTGTTTTATAGTATTGACTATTAGCATACATTATGAACCACAAAGATCACATGTGATTTACATCTCTGTAAGATTTTACTGCCTTCTCCTTGTTCTTTTAAGAGTTCCACTTACATTTTGCCAATGGTGAAAGGTGGTACAAATCATTTTATTAGAATTTGAATTTATTAGTACCATTTCAGAGTTTCATAACTTTATGATACCACATACTTTCATGATTCCAGCTACATTCTCTTAAAAGTATTAAACTGGATCCTTCCTTACACATTTCTGAAAAAGATATCTCCATCATGACAGGAATAATCTCTTAATATTTCTGATGCTATAAGTAGTACTGTAAAGACAGAGCTGTATTAAACTGAAAGCCATTTCACCCATTTATGAAATAAAGCACTTCACAAAATTTGTGGTTTCTAAGACTGTTAAACCTTCTTAAGCTGAGCGTGATGTGAGATCTCTGAAACAGTTTCTATTAAAAAAAAAAAGTTCGATTGCAAACTTTGAAAGGGCATCTCTACAAGAGTAATCTACCACTTTAATTCCCAGCTTCAACTGTATTCTCTATGCAAGTTAAAAATGGAGATGGAAAAAAAAACACCAAACACACATCAGAATTAAAACTTAACATTCATAAACATGCCTTTAATTAGGTAAGCAATGCCAAGTCCTCTGGTTTTAGAGCCAAAGCCTCATTAGAAAGTGTTACACCAACATATGTAAAGGAATAACGGATAATATGTGAGGAAGTATAGATCTCTCATTCATTTACTTTAAAATATTTAGTACTTGGGCTTATGGAAATCTTACTGCTATAGCATACTTGTTCAAATCCAATTGACCTCAGACACTACAATTGAGAGTTTCAGGCAATAGGACTACTAAAAAAATTAATTTACAGATTAAGAATTCTCCAAAAAGTGGAATTTCTTTTTTTGCACACAAAAAAATAATAAATCTATGTGTAAAACTAATCTAAAAAGTTTAGATACAATTTTCTAATAAGAAAAAATAGTTTAACAAAAATAAAAATATTCCCCGATTTAGGGTTTATTTCAGTGTTATTGTTAATATATAGTGTTGCATCCTTTAAACAAAATTAAATGAAAACCTTTGGTCTTTGATTAAAATGTGTTTTTCCAGTTTTGTCAGATAAATGTGTTATCTTAAAATTTCATCATTATATTTATTGTCATATATTTTATTAGTGTTCTTCTTATCAAAACTATACAAAACTACACAAAATTAATGGTTTCATCAGAACTGTCCCCAATACTAAGCTCTGGTGAACACCACTAGTTACTGGCTATCAGTGTCTTTCGAAAGTGGTAGTCCTTCCAAGTAATATTCCCTCCATTCCAGTTACTTAAAATATTCATTACCAAGTAATTTGTTAAAACATACCTTTGTCTTGCTGTTTTACAAAAAGCTTGACAGTAGCTAGACAGCTGTGCCTACTGTTTATCACCACTGCTGATAGTAATTTTCTAATTATTACCTTATGTTCTTCTCATCTGCTGGCTGCCTATCCTCTGAGAGCACTATCTGGAAAACATTTTGTTTTCTTTTTTGCAATATAGATATTTATTTACACACACAGATACATATAGAGTCATCGAATCATAGAATGATAGGGGTTGGAAGGGACCTTTGGAGATCATGTACTCCAACCTCACTGCTAAAGCATGTCAAACTAGATCAAACACACAGGAATGCATCTGGGGGGGTCTTGAAGACCTCCAAGGAAGGAGACTGCAGAAATCCTCTGGGCATCTTGATACAGTGCTCTGTCCCTCTCACAGTAAAAGTTTTTTCTTATGTTTAATTGGAACTTTTTTTGTTCCAGCTTCATCTCATTACCCCTTGTCCTGTTGCTAGACACAATAGAAAAACCTCCTGATATATACCAGTTATATATTTATAAATATTAATGAGATCCCTATACAGTCTTCTCCAGACTAAACAGCCCCAGTTCCCACAGCGTTTTCTCCTAAGGAAGATGCTCCAGACCCCTGATCATCTTGGTGGCCCTGCACTGGACTCTCTCCAGAATTTCTCTGCCCCTCTTGAGCTGGGGAGCCCAAAACTGACACAATACTCCAGATGAGGCCTCATCAAGGCATTACTGTGCTATCTGTCTAGTAATCAATAGAAAAGGTGTGAAAAAGAAGAGAGAAATTTGCTTCTTTTGGATTTTCCTAATTGTGATGTAATTAACTGACCACATTTTGAAATAATAGCACTAATCTTTGCTAAATCAAGATGTAGAGGAAGATGGCTGGCTTCCTAGAAAAATTTGCTGTACTGTTATGCAGCATCTGTGCTAAGGAGACTCTACTCTGGCTGGTTGTATGAACTGAATAATCCTTGTCATTTCCACAGCAGAGCATGGAAGGCCTAATAGGTTAAATTAAGTCAATTCTCTCATAGAATCAATCTTCTAAAAAGTGTTTAGGTTACTGAATGTGCAAGACAATTTTTTTTTTTTTTGCAAATTTAGCAGCAAATTCCTTTTTAGTACTGCCATTGTCTATGCATACAAAAATTTGAAACTTTTAACCAGCTTCCTCAAATTACTGTGTTCTGATGAGCTAGGTTTAAAAGACTATAAGGATTTACTTGCTATGTTGGCTGGGATATTTGCTTTTTTCTTAAAAGGTACAAATGTATGGCAGCTCACTCAAAGCTGGCTTATGGCAAAAATAGTGTCAAACAGCTAAAAAGATTTTGTAGCTTTTGGTCAAACAAACTGTTCTGTTCTTCCATTAAAAAGCATGCTGTCAAATACTGAATAGTGTTTTGACAACAGTGTAATTTTCCTTCATCATCTCAGATCATTTTACTGCCCAGATACATTTTGTTAAGATTTTTTCTGTCTGTTTGTAGAATGCATACTGTAATCTTTAGAAAGTTTTTTCTAACTTAAAATTTCTCTGAGAAATAGTTTCAGGAGAGGAATATTGAGAGGAATAAATCCAGTCAGCTACCTAATAAATAGGGATAGCAATACAATACTGAAAGGAAAATGTATTTGCTATGTTCAGCTATTGTATTTGTTTCTTTGTTTGTTTTTTATTTACTGTTAGCACAGGTAAAAAGAAAACAACTTTACACAGCTAATGAAGGTTATCAATGAGTTGTCAGCTATTGTTAACAAAATAATTTTTAAAGATTAAAATGTTCAGATAAATACAGAAAAATATACAAAGTTTCATTACTTGCAGTGTATCCAAACATTTTTAATCTGCCTGAACAGAAAGTGTTTTTTATGAAGTAAAATGACTAAATAGAATTCATATCTCATATTCTGTTGTTAGGTTCCCATTTTATTTTGTTTCTCTCTGTATGGAAATCAATCATTGATCTAAGATTTCAAACAATGGCTTATTTGAAAGATTTTCAAATTATTATGATATACTTGCAACTTTTAACCAATCATGATCTGCTCTAATAAGTTTATCCTTTTATTATACACTGCTTTAATGTGTTATTAACAGTATCGTTTTTTTTCTAAACCTTGAAACTGACATAAAACCATTCTAAACCTCATGCTTGGAAGTGGTTACCATATGAGAAGCATTTATTGTGAGATATTCTTTATCTGTCATGTAATCTCTAAAAATTTTATAGCAGAGATGCAAATATTATTTGTTTTTTTTTCCTGAAAAAGATTTTAAAAAACCAAAGCACATTTAAAAGTAACTGTCTTTAAGTTGAAAATATTTCTGTCTACCTTAGCATTTTGCTTTTTATGTTTTATGGAAACTACTAACATATCTCTTAAAAAGGAAAGACAAGTGTTCAGTTTTTTCCAGTTGCAGTCTCACACAAATCTTTTTTTATTATTATATTATATCCCAAAGGAAGCTGCCAATTTTAATGTAAATTAATCATTTTGGTGGAACAAATCTGCTTGACAAATGAACCAGTCAGAAAATGAACAAAGATCATCTACTTCTGTTCTTCAGTTATCTTGTCAACATGTGCATCATGCATTTCTTTCAGAACTTGCGTGTCAAAAGCATTTTTCTCACATACAAATTTCCCAAAGCCCCACCACTTCTATAAAATGCATATCACTCTCAATCACCTTTTCTGCCTCTCACTTTTTCGGTGAGAAGTATACACACACATACTCAGATACAAAGTAAGACTGGTCTTCCATCACTTGAGAAATTGTCACCAAATTGACTTTATCAATGCACTCGATGATAGCTTTCAAGCTATGATATATGACACATTTTGTTGGAACCGAGGCATGAATGCTGACAACCATCTATCTACCTTTGATTTTCAGAAGTTCTGTCACAGAAGAAACTATTATAGAAGATTAAACACATAAACTTAAATCTCTTTAACCATTTCTGTTTTGAAAGCTGAGACAAAAGTTGTCTTACCTCACGACCAAGTATTTAGAAACATAGCATGCCTCTGCTCGCATTGCTTCTTTGCAGTACTCAAGTGACCATAGTTCTTAAGCCAACTGTAGCCTGTTGAGAAGATCCCATCCAACACTGAAATAGACCACACACTGAAATAGACCACACATCTCTGTAGCACCATGTGGAAAGAAACCTCCAAAGCATCCTGGCAAAGCACTGGGTTTTTTGGTGAGATTTTTTCTTGTGCTTCTAATATCTAACTGTTGCTTAAGCATCAAGGTTTCTATTTTTCGTTTCCATCCTCAGACCAATCTGTACACTTTTAGTTGAGATGAACCAATTATTTCTCTAGAAAAGTGCAATATAATAAACATCTTGATTTTTTTAGCTCTTGGTCTTAACAGAGGCCTGCTCCTCTCCCCACCTTCCACAGTCCCAAAAAACATTTGAGAGCTTCAGACATGGAGATCTTTCCTTCTTTATGCTGGTATAGTAGGTATGTGTGGCTAGGTTTTGATAAAAAGGAGATACAGGGATGGCCTCTTTTAAAAATCTACTAGAAACTTCTCTTGTAGCTGATAGGGCCAGTGCCAGTCAGCTCTAAGATGGAACCGCAGCTGACCAAGGCTGAGACAATTAGCCACTGATTAACAGACTGTGAATAACATATTTGTAGAAGTTGCTGTGCAGAGGCAAAATTGCAACAGAAAACGAGAGTGAGAATGTGAAAACAACATTTCCACAGACATCAAAGTCACTGGAGAAGGAGAGGGAGGTGCTCAGACACCAGAGAGATTCCCCTGCAATCTGTAGTACAGCCTGCAGCCTGTGGTCTCCCTGCATCCATGAAGGTCACAGTGGAGCAGAGATTCCCCATCAGCCCTTGGAGGACTGCACACAGGAGTGGGTGGATGCCCAAAGGAGTCTGTGACCTTATGGAAAACTCATACTAGAGCAGTTCCTGACAGGACTTAGGAACCCATGGAGAGAGGAGCCCATGCCAGAGTAGGTTTGCTGTCAGGATTTGTGACTCCATGGGGGACTCACACTGGAGTAGTTCATTCCTGGACTGATCCTCCCACAGATGAAACCCATACTGGTTAATAAAGTTAATAAAGAACTGTAGCCCATGCAGGGGGGATATTTTAAGATTCTGTTTTTACTTCTCATTTCCCTACTCTGTTTTGATTGCTCGTTAATAAATCAAACGAGTTCTCCCCAAGTTGAGTCTGTTTTGCCCATGACAATAATTGCTGAGCGATCTCCTTGTCCTAATCTCAACTTGCCAACCTTTCATTGTATTTCTCTCTCCCTGTTCAGTTTAGGAAGGGAGAGACAGAACAACTTGGTGGAAATCTGGCACCCAGCCAGGGTTAAACCACCACAACAGATAGACTGTTTCCATCCTATCTCAACAGTAGAGCTGAAAACCTGTAGTGCAGTGTGAGCCTATGACGTAAACTATACTATTTGTCAGGCAGCTAGTATTCATTCATACCACATGCTTTTTTATTATTTTGTAGCATAAGACAGAACAAAGGCTTCATTTGAGACATCCAGTTTTAACCCTCTGCACCTGGTTGGTACTGCCACAGTCTGCTCTGGCATTATTAGGGTTAATTGTAATGGATAATTAAAAATGCTTATCATGAAAACAAATACAGGCAGGAGCAAAAGCTGTGTTTATTTTTCATGAAATTAAGAGTGTAATGGGGATAAGAAAGACAATTTTGTGAGGATTTTCTTGAGGATGATTGCAAATACTTCACATGAAAATTGTGTATTTTAACATTTAAGTGGAATTAAAGATTCTTTTTAAAAACCATTCTTAGGGAGTGTCAGAATACTCTATAATAAATTATCTAGCTGTACTGAATGTCATTTACTCTTAATCAGTTCTTTTTGAACTTTTGATGGAGAAACTGACTTTTCTGTAGTCTGCAAATGATGCCTCATTATACAGCTCTGATGGGTAGGATGCAAAGAGTGTTCTTGTCCAAGGGAGTTATCTACTACTCATTACCATACTACAGGCTGTAGTATGGTAATTGTAATGCAGTCCAAGACAATAAAAGAAAAAAGGCAAGAGAGAAAAAAAAGATGCCATATAATTAACGTTTCATTTATAGGAGAAAGTAAGACTAAGAATAAAATGATCTTCCAAAGTAGTCTTAGGATATAGATTTGTCATGGTTTGACATGGAGGCATTTGTGGTAATGGTGAAGGGGCTGTAAAGATGGCTCCTGCAAGAAGTTGCTCAAAACTCCCCTGAGCTCAGAGCCAGACCCACTTCTGGGGTTGAGCCAATTAGTCACTTCCACTATCACTTTTTTAAAAGAAGAAGAAGCCAGAAGATAAAGGTTCTTCCTGTTCTAGGAATGCTTTTATGGCTGGTGGTGGTGCAAGGAGTGGGAAGAGATAGAGAAGCAACCACGTGGACTCCAAGGTCAGTGGGGGAAGACAGGAGGAGGTGTGTTGGAGCAGAGACTTCATTATATCCTGTGGGGAGCACTGGTGAAGGAGAGATTTGTTTGCACTTTGTAAACAACCCTGGGCCAGGGGCAGTGACTATGCCCTGAGGAGGCCATGTCCCATGTGAAGGACCGTGTACTGACAGAAGCCACAGCTGCTGGGAACAGCTCACACCAGAGAAGTGTGTTAAGGACTATATCCCATAGGAGGGACTCCATACCGGAGCAGGGGAAGAATGCAAGGAGTTGTCCTCCTCTGAGAAGAGAGAAGCATCAGAGCCCATCTGTGAGAGACTGACCACATCCCCCATTCCCTGCCACCCTGAGCTGTTGAGCGGGGAGGAGATAAAGATATAGGGAGCAGTGAACTGAGCCAGGGAAGAAAGGAGGGAGATCTTAAAGCACTGGTTCTATTTTTTCTCATCACCCTGCTCTGGTTTTGCTTCTCATTCTGTTCTGTTTCTTGTAGGTAGTAGAATAAACTTTCCTACTTTCTTTTCTAAGTGGAGTAGTGGAGTCTGTTTTGCCCAGAGCTGTAGTTGGCAGCGAGCCTTCCCTGCCCTTGTCTCAATCCATAACAACCTTGGTTAACTTTTTTCCTTCCATCTTGCTGGGGCCTCTCCAGCCGAAAGGAGTGTGGGGATGGATAGGGGACAGTGAGCAAGAGACTGTCATGGTCCATAGTAATGTGTATGTCTAAATGGTTGTTTGTAAACACAGCTATGAATTTTATATATGAAATAAATGTACATACAAACATGATTACAGCATTAGTGGCCATTTCTGAAAACTTGGCCCTCCTAACTAAACAGAAAGCAGATTGTAAACTGATCTCTCATTAGAATATGTTGCTATTAAACTGCCTTCATACATTGGTGTTAATATCAAACTGCAAAGAAGAGAAGGCTCAACATATGTTGGTGCAATAGAGGCAATAAATATCAAGTCCCCAGAGCTGAATTAGTTGAATTCGCAGGTATGTTTTAGAAATATAAAAATGTTTATTTGACATATTTTTAAGGAAGTGAAGACAGGGCATATGCAATGGTATATTTGCCTGTATGTCTTCTCTGTGCAAACTGATTCAGTTTGATTGATGCAAGTTGATTTATTTGCCTTGTATCTTTAGTCAATTAGTTTCATAAAACTCATACTCTGCTCAGTCCAGGAATACACCACCTACTGAGATGAATTAACTCCTTTTTTTTTTTTCTCAGAGGAAAACACCTGCATTGAAAATTATCTCAAAGCTATTCAAAGCAAGTAACAGCATGCAGGTCAAGCAGCCCACTACCTCCTTTTCCCTGGAAATCCCTGTGTTCAAGAATGCAGCAATTCACTGACAGAAATCATCAGTGAATAATGCAATACAATACTACAAATATCAAAGAAAATGTCTGGTGGTAAGTGACAAAAAATGAAAGATAAAAAGCATAGCTCTTCCTTATTTCATACCGAGAAGGGTGTTTTGGGAATGAATTTGACTATATAGGAACATGTTTTGTAATATGTCACATCAAAACCAACAAAATGTCATAAAGTACTAAGAACTGCCAGAAAGCAGGGAAGTCCTATGTGCCAACTTCTGCTCCCAGAATTGACAGTCTTTTTCAAGTGACACATCGGATTAAAGAGAATAGAATGAATCTTGGGAGCAGATGTTAGAACCTAAATCTCCTGCTGCCAGCTAAGCAACCTTATTGTTAGCTTCTCCCATCAGACTTTTTCTACTAAGTCTCTTGCATGCTTCAAAGTTTACACTATTTCTGGAGAAGAGCACCTCTTTCATCTATATCTTTTTCACTTCCTCTCACCCCCACCTCTCCTAACTGTCCCCACAAGCACACATTCAGACTTGTTCTGATCTGGAAGACTCTGCAGCCTGCTCCTAGGCTACAGCCTATGAGATGTGATCTTGAATCTTGTCTGATTGATCAGAATATTAAACTTCAGCATTCAGGTTTGTGAACAGGTGTTCTAACTACAAAGTTAGACTACTGAGTCACGAATAAACTATTACCTCCTCATCAGTCTACATTTTTAAGTAAACATTTTCTTTGTTTTATACATGCTCTGTGCATACTTCTAATAACAGGAATTTTGCTCTATTCTACTGGGAGTTCTAGTTCATCTTTATCTGTGTGACTGCATGCAGATTTAAAGGGTCTGGGCATGCAAAACTTTAAAGAGCCAGGTCCTGAAATATGTTTGTGTTGACGGCAAGAAGTCAGCNTGTGTGACCGCATGCAGATTTAAAAGGTCTGGGCATGCAAGAAGTCAGTGTAAGAAGTTCAAGAAATGGGTCCTTCCTGTAACAATGGGTTTTTGAGAAAGTTTCTAATCTATGTCTCTGGGCTCAACAACATAATGCTTAGTGATATCCTGGTTTAATTTTGAAGACTAAAAGCTGAACAAGATAAGAGACTGCAAATTCCTCTTACTCTTTTGCACAAAGCAGAATCTAGGCTAAAACACAACCATCCCTTCAGGACAGTGAGACTGAGCATCCTTGATGTGTGTGAATTTACCTGTCTGAGTTTTTAGACAAAAAAAAAAAAAAATCACAATTTGAATCCATAGTTGTAAGACAGGTATAAATTAAATTCCTCCTGAGAGGTTGAGATCAATCTGAATTTTTCATCTTCCCAAAGCTTTTTAATCATATATGTATTGAATACATAGACATAAGTGTATTTTAATCAAGTTAACCTTTAAAAATCATTTTCAAAACAACGACCAGACAGAAGGGAAACTGTTAGTATGGTGTCGTAATTTCTGCACAACTGCCATACCAAATCTAATAATGCACACCTGTGCTGATATTGAAGATTGAGAGCTGCAATACCTTTACTGTCTGGTCTTAAGTAATTATATGTATTCATCCAAGAAAACCTACGTATGTGTTCTTTGCAACACAAATTTCAACAGATGCTGTGGAAAACTAGAGATGTCCAAGCAGTTTTATCATCCAAAACTTAATTGAGCCAGAAACACAAAGGAAAAAAAATCAAGGCATACTTTTATTAAGCAGACAATTGAATACAGTACTTTGACATTTCATAACAACAGCCTACTTTTTAGGCATTGTTTCTGACTATTGCCTTTGCAGTGAAGTGCCTTGCTGTTAAAAGCTATGAGGCTGCATTTTAAAACTTCCTTGCAAATGCTTGGACACAATTACCAACAGTCTTCAAAATCGGACATTCTTCAGAGCTCTTGGTTTTGATTTTTCTTGGGGATGGGGGAGGGTGGAGGTTGATTTTTTTTCTCCAGAACAGTGGCAAATATTTATTCAATTGGTGATTTTCTTACAATCTAGGTAATGTCTGAGTACCATGGATGCTCCACGGAAGGATTTGTGTTCAACAAGTGTGCTACAAGAGTATTATTGAAAGGCATATCTTTCTAGCATGCCTATATGTATTCTGATTTGTCAACAGAAATATTTGTAGCAGAACACCTGGATATGGTAAATGTAAATTAGAGAATGTCTGGACTTAAATGAATGTACACATACATCTTTCGTTATGGAAACCTGTATATGTAACTGAATTTTACAGCTCTCTAAAACACAGAAATGAAGTGTGTCACAGTCACATTTAGGTGACATTTTTTTAAGGGCTGTAACAAAGATGGCTATAAATCTTGGTGTGGATAGACTGTTCGAGATTAGCAGGCCAAGGCTATGAACCCTGAAATCATTAACAACATTCTCAGGCGGTGAGAAGCAGAGCTATAAAGCTCTAGATAGTTATGGGGAATTTGTTTCTCTATTAATTGTATTTTAATTAATCTAACCTTAGAGATATGCAGTAGTCCTGCTTCACACGTATAAGTTATAAGAACATTATTATTATAACAGAGAATAGTAAAGAGAAGGAAAGGATATAGAGGAAGAAATAGGAATGTCTATCAGGATATCAAATTAGGGGAGTACTTTTCTAAGCAATTTCTGCTGTTACTCCAAAATAAAGGTACAGGGTTTAGCCAGAAGCAGCAGCTGCCAGAAGAAACCAGGAACATCTAGGAAAGAAGAACATCAGGATACAAAAGCATAAAACAATTAAAATATAAAAGTTTTGAAACAGCTGAATTCTAAGCAAGGTGTTTCTGATGTAGGAAATACAACATTCTGAATTACTTGAAGTTTGCCTCCGATTTCCAGATTTTTTACTTTAAACATAAAACGGTTTAAAACTTAATTTAATTTAATGTTTTCCATAGGATAGGGAAAAAAGAACAAGAAAGAAGAGCGTGGCCAGCAGGTCAAGGGAGGTCCTGCTCCCCCTCTACTCTGCCCTGGTGAAGTCTCATCTGGAGTACTGTTCCAGTTCTGGGCTCCTCAGCTCAAGAGGGACAGCGAACTTCTGGAGACAGTCCAGCGCAGGGCCATCAAGATGATCAGAGGACTGGAATAGCTTTCATATGAGGAAAGGCTGTGGGAACTGGGGCTGTTTAGTCTAGAAAAGAGGAGACTGAGGAGAGATCTTATTAACGTTTACAAATATCTAAAGGGTGAGTATCAGGAGGTTGGGGCATCCCTTTTTTCTATTGTGTCTAGCAACATGAGAAAGGGTAATAGGATGAAGCTGGAACACAAAAAGTTCCACTTAAATATAAGAAAAAACTATTTTACTGTGAAGGTGAGGGAGCAGTGGCACAGGCTGTCCAAAGGTGTTGTGAAGTCTCCTTAATTGGAGGTCTTCAAGACCTGCCTGGACATGTTCTTATGCGTCCTGATTTAGGTGAATTTGCTTCTGCAGGGGGGCTGGACCAGATGATCTCTAAAGGTCCCTTCCAACCCCTACTATTCTATGATTCTATGATTCTATGATTCTATGATTCTATGATTCTATGAAAAGTAAGCCCAGAATCCAAGCAGATGTGTCTCTCTATTGGAAACTCAGCTTTCACTGAAAAACAGTACCCCATTCACATGTTTACAAAGAAGTTATCCTATGCAAGAATTTGACAGAAAACTTTACATTCTACTCACTTTTGCTGAGTTTCAAAACAGATTAATTCCTTGTTTATTTCAAATATATTCTCTTTTTTGACATGTAGGAAGTACTGAAGTACATAAAGTATTTTTCCTCTTGACCATTCGACAGAGGAATGAAATAAAGAATAAAAAAATGTCTTACCATACACTTTGTTTGAATTTTGGTTCCCTTTTTTTTGATGGTATGAGAATGATTTAGATGCAAAGTAAAATCTTTGGATCCTAATTCCAACTATGAGATTTTGAGACTTATCCACTGCTAAATTCTACTTGGAATAAAGATCTGGTTTCCATATTTTACCACTGGGTATCTGTAGAGGTCAATGCACTTGATTACAACTTGTAAATTCATATTACAGAATCCATTTTATGTCATTAATAAGAGCAATCTGACATTAGCTCAAAGAGAAAAGCAATCACTTAAGCTCTTCCCATTTGCTCAGGTGCTAAATGTTACTGCCTTCAAAGTCAAAGAACCAAAAGGGACAGGAAATTCTGTGAGCTTCCTTTGCAATGTTTTCTTCATTTTTTTTCTCTGGAAGGTGAAGTTTTGGAATAAAGTTATGGAATGACCAAGAGACTATCTACAGCTTTTCTTTTTTTCCTGCTTTACTGACCTCTTGTGAGCCATCCCTGTACCTCTTTGAATGAGGTACAGATCTAGGGCTTCAGTTAACTTCACCAAACAACTGTGACTTAGGCATGGGTATGTTTGTATAGTATAGGTACATATGAAACATGCTTGTCTGAAAATATATGTAGTTAGCAACTCATCAAGATGTTAGTAAAGATTAAAGTATGTCAAAACATGAAAACTAAAAAGGCTTTAGCAAATTTCACAGGGATATGTAGTGTCGTAAAGGGACTAGCATTACATTTGTACTGATCATGGAAATGTGGTCCAGAGGACAGTCAAGTGTATCAAATGCTCCTTAATGTGTGCTTATGGTCCTGAATGCTTCCACATAACTGACCCTTGGGTGACTGTAGTGCAGCAACATACATATCCCACAGTGACTTCTTGCACTTGATGTCAGACCGCTCTAGGGAAGAAGCATGGACTGATTTAGCTGGCCTGTGTCATCCATGTCACATTGTCAGAAAGTGTTATGAGATACACAGCAAAGCATTTGCACAGGCAGGAAAGGACATTTCTCATTGCTCTCTCCAAAAAAACCAAACAAACCAGAAAAATCTGTCTAAGCATTCAAAAATGCATCAGCTAGTAACCATGGTCAAAGATCAGTGTAGTCAAGGAGGCGTGTTTTAGGAGGTCTTGCTCTAGTGCACAGGTTGTGATAAATGAGCTCAAAGAATTTAAGGAAGTGAAAGATTAAAATTTAAGATTCAGTTAAAGATTATGTAAGGGAAATATTCTTGCTTCTTGTTTTGTGCCTTTGTTCTTTAGTTATTCTGCATAAGGGGGAAAATAATAGAGTTTAGATCTAAAAAAGTTTTGAAGGTGTAGCAATGAGGTATTATAATGGAGTGCTTGGATACCAAAGTCAGCTTTCAGTGACATAGATGTTATGAAGGGCTATCTATGGCTGGGTAGATCTTGGTTAAACTAGAAATGAAAGGTAGATTTATTTCCTCTACGGTATTGAGATTGATTCTTATCAAAGCTAGCAATGTTCTCTCTACTGAAGTCTAATTTCAGGTCCTAATAAGACATTTTAGCTTTTAGTTTATTGTACACAGACATCTCAAGCTGCTGATGCTAAACACAAGGAAACTACTGTGCTAAAACTGGTTTTCTAAGGGGAAGCTGAGGTTTAGAGATGAGAATAAAGATGAGAAAGGCTATATGATTCTATCTAGAGGAGATCAAAGCAAACAAATCTCCATCTATATGTAGTGTATATGTGTTGAATGGATATCAACTTTCTCACAAGAATAACAATGTGATTATGTATGTATGCTTCTGTACACAAAGGCCAAACTGCTGTGCTTTAACATTCAGCATTTAGTTTTGTACTACTTCAAGGTTTTTTGCAGGCTTAAATATGGGATAGGAGATTTGCAGTATTCCTTAGAAAATACATATGAAGTTTAATTTGAGAACTATCATGATAAAGTAGTGAACCACTTTTCTCCCATTTGTGCCATTTATCTTCAATAAAATTGCAGACCCTTGCCTAACAAATAATTTATTGTATTTATCCCTCTCATTTGTACATGAATATAGTTTTCTTGGGTGTTACCATTGCTAGGTTTTTCTTTTTTTCCTTTGCTCCCTCCTTCCCATCTGTACTGAAGCACTTCCCAGCACAATTCTGCCAAAAGGGCTGAAGAGCAGCTGTTTGCTCAGTGCAAGCCAGTGGTTTGCCAGCAGGGCATGCTTCTGCATGGGTTCATTATTTTTTCTCACCCTCCCTTTTAGATGTGATATTAATGTTTTTCAAATGCTGAGTATAACTTAAACCAGAATAAAGAGGCTTCAGTCTTTTCTTCAAGAAGCTTAACAATTCTAATTCTTTCTAACACTCCTAGTCTTAATGAATGTATTATAATGGAAGCTCACTTTCAAGCAACTAACATTACAATACAAATTCAGTGCTGTGGTAGTCATTTATCACTTTATGATAACGTCAGAATATATAAATGATAAGAATGAAGGTATTCAGAAGAAATCTGAGGGGATTTTGTAATTTATTTATGTACGTATGTAATACCAGTGAGTAAGCATTGAAAGAGGAATGCAAAAACATTTAATCTAACAGGCTAACGTAGTGTTTCCTCTTCCCTCATCAATGACCTCCCTTATATTTAGAAGAAACTGAACACTACAGAAAGAAATATGCATCTTGTATATTAAAACTAGTTTAGAGAAATAAGTGAGCTTAGTTATGCTGCTCTGTGAATAAGGTACAAATATTCATTCTTTAGCTAATATGTATATTGTTATAAATGGCACCAAGCTTAAAAAGGGGTATCTCTCACAGAGTACTATTGCTGTTAAGAAATTTGTCCGTAAGGAAGAGGGAATCAGGAGTACAAGTATGTGCAGGATCATGTCCCAGGTGCAAATGGATACATAATGAAGAGAGATTTAGAATGTTAATAATAACAAATCATTGAAGCACTAGTTTGTTGGTATGCATTGCAAAAAAGCTATTTTGATTGTTTGATTTTTATTTTTTGTACTATGCATAAATAAGCCATTTGTTTCCTTTCCTCTTTTTGTGCAAAAAACTACATGCAAAACTACATAGCAACACATTTCGTATTTACTTATCCACCAGATACTAGTATAATGTCTAAACTCTTCCTATTTATAACAGATTGGCAAAAATGAAATCTTCTGTGAGCTTCAGGTTGTTCCTGTTTCTTTTCTGATGAATGAAAAAACCCTCTGCTTTAGGTAATGTAAAATATAAATATAAATGCTAAATAGAATATCACATTTGTTTTTGTAGGATGCTAGTTTAACTTTTTGCAACTGTACAAAATACACTATTATGGTGATGCTAGCTTGTAGTGTACAAGACATACGTCATAACATGAAGTCTCCCATGAACATACATACAATTTGCCTGTTTATACAAGTAGCCTTTTAAAGAAGTCAATATCCACAAAAGTGACAGCCAACATCTTAGATAACTGCTCAGACTGAACAGTGCCCTACTTAACTGAATATGGGACTGTCAAGTTAACTGTTAAGTTAAGCAGTTAGGTGAGGAAAGCAGAGATTATACCATGTCCCCATGACAAATACAGACTCAAAGTGTTTCAAAACCAAAAAAAGCATCCACCTGTGTGTCTACTGCTATTTTAGTTGCTATGTGGAGTTGGCACTGCGACAGCTATGGTGTTACAGTGCCCTTGTGCACTCTGAAGTAAAGGAGAGATAAATTACTCAAACTGATCCTAGTTCTGTTAGTGCAAGTGATAACCTGCAACTATGAAATATTCTTCCTAGCCTGGTAGCTTTCAATTTGATTCAGAGTATACAGAATTTGTGTGAATAAACTGCTGATATTCCTTCCTTCATATTCTGAGAAAACAAAGGGAGACTGCCAAAACTTGGAACTACGTATGATTGCCAGTCCTGAGGCAACTTAATATAGTGTCAGATATAATAGGACCTCTGATCATATCAGTGAACTTTGGGATTGTATTTGGTGCAGGTGCCCAGGTATTGGCCACAGGAGACTGCAGGGGTAGACTCTGGGACAACAGACAGGGACAGCCCTATGATGAACACAGCTGGTTCCAGCCACTCCATTACAACCCACAGCTGAGCTTCTCAGTCAAGACTGTAGTGCCTCTGGGCTATATTTAAGAAAGGACAGAATGCTATGCAGAAGCCATGAGAGGAGTCACAAGAATGTGAGACATCTTGCCTTGCAGACGCCAAAGTAAGAGAAGAATGGGGAGGAGGTGCTTCAGGGTGCCAGAGCAGACTCCCCTGCAACCCTTGGTGCAGTCCATGTTGTAGTATCTGGATTTTAGTGTTTTTTGGGTTTTTTTTTTTTTCTCCTGTGACTCTGCAATGCAGGTTTTGCGCCTACAGCCCATGGAGGTCCACAGTAGAGCAGAAAACCCCAGTACAGCCTGCGAAGACTGCATCCCACAGCAAGTGGGTATATCCTGAAAGAACATACAGTCTATGGAGAGCTGACACTGGAGAAAGGTCCTGGCAGAAGCAGCAGTCTATAGAGAAGACTCCACACAGGAGACTTTAAGGCAAGTCCTGTGGAAGACCCATATGTTGTAGTGAAGCAGGCTGTATTCATTCAAAGATATAGAGAATTGGGGTAATGCATGTGCAGAGACATACACAGGCAACATAGCACAACCACCAGAGTTCACTCATAAACCACCCTTCCTTTGCTAGCTACTTCCTTATCTGCTGCTTCCACCCACGTGATCGATCACCCAGGGCCCAATTGATTAATTTACAGCACCTGTTTCTGATAATTGGAAGTAGCTTGCCAGCTGCATTAACTTGTCCATACTATCTTTATTTAAGCTGGCTGGTCCAAGTCTTATTTGTGCCTACACCCGTGCTAGTGAATTCTGTTTTTTGAAGGATTGTATCGCATGGAGACGACCCATAAGGGAGAAGTTCCTGAAAGACTACAGCCAGTGAGAAGAACACATATTGGAGCAGTTAATGAATGAATGTATCCAATGAAAGACTTGCAATCTAGTTCATGAAGGACTGCAGCCCATGGGAAGGACTCATGTTGGAGCAAGATGAAAGTCTGATGAGAAACTGTTATAGACTTGACTCCAAGTCCCCGTTCCTCATTCCCCTGAACCACTCAGAAAGGAGGAGGTAGACAAGTCAGAAATGAGGGAGTGAAGTTGAGCCTGGGAAAAAGGGAGGATGGTGGGAAGGTGAATTTTCAGTTTTGAATTTGTTGCTCACTATTCTACTCTACTTTTAACAGGCAATAGTTTAAATTAATCTTCTCTGACTTGAGTCTGATGTGATGGTAACTGGTAAGATCCCTGTATTTATCTTGACTTGCTAATTTTTCATCTTACTTTTTCCCTTTGTCCTTTTGAGGAGGCATAGTGAAGGAGGTGAAGTGTTAGAGCAGCTTGTTGAGCATCTGAGAGCTGGCCAAAATCAACTCATCAGAGGGATATTGCTGGAATATTTGTGTTAACTACTGCATTTGTTTATAGATTTTTTGATGGACTTATGATTAGATACATTTCCTTGTGTTGTCATGGCTTCTACTGTCTCATAAGATTCTAAGATTTTTCAGGTCTGATCCTAAAATATAAAGACAGAGTACTTAAAAAAGACGCAGATGTTACAAGAAAAGAGCTGGAAGCATCTGGGGTTTTTTTTCTGCCTCCAAAAGATACCTACCATGTTGCAAAAATATTAAATATTCTTGCTAGAATCTGCAGAATAGCTCAGCTGTAAATGTTCAGTGCAGAGCACAAGAAGCACTACATACACCTTGTCAGTATTTTCTTGTCTATAAAGACTACTCATCTCTCTTTGAGACAAAAAGGTTTGTTTACTCTCTCTTATGGCATGGAAAGATACTAAGAGGCTCTATGTTTTATATACTTTTCATTAGTTTTCTTAGGGGATCCTATTTCCTATGTAGAGAAGTCGTTTCAGACTATGAATATATTATAGACCTCAAGAGCATTTTCAATTTCCTGGCTGCAGATATGTGCCCTGACTCCACCCCAATCTATACCAATAAAAGGCCCACAAATGCAGCAACACTTACTGATCGCATTGTGTTCACAGGAAAAAAAAAAAAGAGAGAGACCTTAGGGCAGATGATGACAGCAGTGTGTGTTCAATCTCAACACTTAAGGGACTCGGAACCTGAAGTTC
Source organism: Urocolius indicus (assembly GCA_013401255.1). Classification (NCBI taxonomy): domain Eukaryota; kingdom Metazoa; phylum Chordata; class Aves; order Coliiformes; family Coliidae; genus Urocolius; species Urocolius indicus. The sequence continues at coordinate 147,395 of WBNH01002057.1, read as the reverse complement.
CCTGAATATAACTGTAGCAAAAGAAAATCAGCCTATAGAAAGTCTGAAGACAGGCTTTGAGGCCACTAAAGTATTTAGAAAACTTAAAGGTTCTGGTCCTAAGGTCCTATTCTGGAGACCAAAGCTCTCTGTACCAGGTATGAGAAGTCATCTGCTCTATGTAGGATGAAAATATTACAGTGCTCAAGTAATGCTTCACAACTTGGGCAACAGGAAATAGTTTGCAGGAGCAAGATTTTATTCTGGGCTTGGGTAGGGTTCTAAGGGTTTCAGAGAGGCCCTTCCACCCATTTGATGTCCACAGCTTCAGACTTCATACCAAAAGGTTTTGACTTCTTATTTTTCAAATAATTTAATAGAGCTGATTTATACATTTAGGAATATAGGAGAAAGGAGTGGATGTTGTGTTCTTTTCATATTACACCTTAATTATTTAAATACTCAGGAAATGAAAACAGAAATATGAGGTATCTAAGTCCAGTCACAGCCGCACATATTACATGTGTGAGCATAAGACCAAGCCCCAGGAGGAAAGGAACTTTCTGTGGCCTCTGAGCTCCTGGCCCTGAGGTGTCCCCTAGATTGGGTGGCAAACTCATCCTGCAGTGAGAGCACACTGGATATCTGTGGACATCTAAGGGCTCTGAGTGCTCCCACACAGCTGTCTCCAAAAGTATGAGGAAACTATGATGCACCTGCTGGTCAAGTGAACAGGATGAGTTCCTGTGTGACCTACTCTAGGTGGTCCTGCTCTGGCATGGGAGGGTTGGACTAGATAATCTTTCAGAGCCACTTCCAGCCCTTAAGATTCTGTGATTCAGCTGGCAGGTTCAGGAAGACTGCTTATCATGATCTATGATGGCATGAGCAGAGCACTCTCTTACACAAATGTAGGTAGCTAGTGTTTCTTTTCTACTGAGAAAGGTGCCCAGTGGTATTTTATTACTAGGTTAAAGGATTGCGACATCACCAATTGATTTTTTTTTCCCTGTCCCATTTTTAAAGTGTCAACTGCTTTTTGTAATATTCTTTGGGATCACACATCAGACTGAATTGCTTTGTGAACTCAGCAGAAAATTTACTTTTGAAATCCTTGCAGACATTACACTGAGTTGTCTAAGTAATTCAAGACTGCAGACCAATGATGCAACAACACCTGGGAAAACATGAAAAATAAGTACAGGTGTCCATCTAGAAACTGATACACTACTTTGTTATAACAGTTTAATGTATTCAGAAACTAGAAGGCATGACTTGAGTGGGTAGTCCCAGAAAATGAATTAACAAACATGAAGTGAAATGAGTTATCTGCAGAATTTGTCTATGTATGTCTTATGCACAAGTTTTTATTGCATCCTCAGAGAAAGACTTCGTTTATTAGATTATTCCCTATTAACATTTTCCCCAGACATAATGACAGGGATTGTTAAATTCATTTCTATTCAAGTAAGTAATTTTTATTGTCTAACTATATAAATGGTAATGATATAAGAGTAACATTTTTTAAAAATGTATTTTATGCAAGATCATAAGAAGTTACATTAATGTATATGGGGAAAAAAAAGATAATAATATACTTTTTTCCCCAGAAAATTACTTTGAAAATAAAAAAGTGTTTTTCAATAGATCAAGCAAAAGTATCTGTTTCTATCTAAAGCACCTTTTAAGACGAATACTGGATTTTGATGTATTTTGGCTGTAAATTCAGTGCACATAAAAATATCTTTGTAGGGCACACAGCAAAATAAGATAGCATTCTGATGTTTTATTTATTTCATACTTAGTTTCTTTTATTGCATGTTAAAAAAAAAAACCAAGAAAAATATCCTAAAATTTACCCAGTGTTGTCAAACTTAATGAAAATCTTTCATTAAATACATTTATTATAAATGGAAATAAAGTGATTCTTGTTACATTCTTATAGCATTGCCTTAGAAAGGGAAATTATCAGAGCATCAGGCACTGCATATGCTTGTTCATTCTATCGTAGCATATCTGCAGGGATGCAGGAAAGCTCACTCTTGGAAGAAACTAATCTCTCAACAGTAGCTGTGTGAGGGGATGGTAATTTGGCTATGTAATCAAATTGCAATGCGTTCAGATAGCAGATGTGAGCAAATAAAGAGAAAATCAAATTTAGATTTTGTGCCAATTGCTCTTTTATATGCTTGCTTGGTTTTGGGGACCCTAATTTGCTTGGTAGTGGAAACATGCGTCATTTTGTTTTGTACACCTTCCGGCTGCAGCACTGCAGTTTGCCAACAGATGGCATGATGCATTTCTATTACTCGGTGTCTCTCCAAGAAGATGACTGCCTATTCATCTGCAAAGGTTTAAGCATGTGCTGAAATTTGCATTGCAGTACCACTAAATCTCATCTTTTCTACTGTGTTAAAGTCTCTGATTTTTCCACGGTGGGAATAGAGTAGCTACATATTGCTATGTAATGTCAAGTTATTTCAGTGTGTAGTCAGAGTAGGGAAGAATATTCATTAATGGTTATTGAAGAAAATATGGTGTTGTCCAAAAAGCTAGATTAGTACATTCAATTTATGTGAATATGATTCCTGAAAAATAAGTCAAATCGCTATCTAGTACCGCCCCGCAAAAATTCAATCCACCATGTTTCCAATATTTCTTTCTTTATTTCCAGCTTGCACAGCTGCAAAAAAAGTTATAAACAGTTAGAGGAGAAGGATGTTATATGAACTAGTAGTATAAAATCAGAGTGTGAAATGGGATGCAGAATTGTGTGAAATACTTGCTGAATACTCACTGAATGCTGGCAATGGACATGAGCTGCTACTTTGCTATGTAGTCAAAGGCTAAGTACAGAAATTGTGGGAATTGCCCTTTTTCTGCAAATTCCATTTGGCTTTAACCATGAAAGTATAACAGATCCCTCTGTGCTTTGAAATTAACAATTCAAGCTCTGAAATAAATTATTCTTGAGCAAGCACATTTTTTTCAGAGCTTTTTTCTGATTACACAAAAGAAGCTAAAGCATTATGTTCATTCCCAGAGGAATATAGCAGGAATGGATACTGTGTTATTAGTTAATTCTATATCTCAATGGGATTTGGAGGTTAATCTTCAGTTTCAATGTATAGGTAGTAGAATATATGCAAAATAAGGGATGTGCCTAATGAAAGATTTTACTAACTCCAGAAATATGTATAACATGCTAAACCAGACTAGTCCAGACCAGCAAAGTCAGTGAACACCTAGACCAATGCTAACTGTATTGCATTTAAGGATAAAATCTTGTGAATCCAGTTTCTTCTACTCTTTCTCTATTAATCACATCTGTAGAAATGCCGATACGTGTAGCTGAATACAAAGATTCCTGTCTGTTAGCACATCCAGCCTAAAGCTTCAACTGCTAAACCTCTTGTCACTGCTTCCCTGAAAAGGGAATTTGCTGTTGATGTATAATCTTTGCTCCTGATGACTTTGTCTTGCAATAATTAAACAGATGTTGTTTGTTTTGCTGGTTTAATACCTTGTTTTGAGACTTTTCAGTTTGTCAGGGTTAAGGCCATTTGAAGTATTCCAGTTTGTTTTGAAATGTCCTGTTTTTTTATCTAATGCCTTGCAGAAGAGTATTACATCAATAGAAATATCTTTACTAACAAAATCCATAATCTCATAAAAATATTGTTAGGTCAGCAAGATTTGTTTTGTATAAGCTCACACAGACTGTTAGTAATGACATTGTCTTATTTCACTTTTTCAAGACCTGTTTTCAGACATAGCATTTTTTTCTTTGGGATCAATATGGGGATTGGCTTGGGTCATCCAGCAGAAAAGTACAAAAGAGAATAGGTCAAGGCCTAGTTATTCTTTACACTCTCTTCTCGACCAATTACTTGAAGTGGAAATTATCTGGAGAACTTGAATCACTTTCCATGTCAGCCTGATTTGAAGTTTAGATAGGTCTTTGGAGAATATATGAATTTTTTTGTGCTATTTTCATGTTCACTTCTGACTTGAGTTCCTTCACTTGTATGTGTGGTGTTTCTCAGAGAAAGAATGCATTAAGCCCCAGCGAGACAAGAAGTCAGGGGTATTTCCATTGTTTGGACTGCAGTATAATGACCCTTCAGAGCTGGAAAAGGTTTTGCTCCTGAGGGTAAGATGTTCACTGGAAAGGCAAGGGGGAATATCTTTCACTGTGCATTAGCATTTAACAATGATTTCTCTCTCGCTTTTCTGCAGGCTTAACAGAATGATGCTTGTCTGAGGAAAGAGCAAGGAAAGAAGGAATACAGGACACTGCTCAATGAGTTGAAGTCTATTAGAAGCAGAGAGACTTTGGCAAATGCTTTAAAGATTTCAGGAAGAAAGATGGTCACTTCTGTGCTCTAAGTGACAAAGACTTTGTTGAGATGACATTCTAAGTAACTTTGCCTCTCTACCTACAAGTACACTTAAAGGCTAGTTTATTTTAGAAAAGCTACCTTGTCTAGCTATGACTTACAGTTGATACTACTTTCTTTTAAAAGCGGATCTTTTTACCCAGTATAGATTTAACTCTCTTAAAGAGGTGACATATTAAGCAACATTATCCTCAGCACTGGAGCCCAAGGAGCGAGAGGGTCTTAGCTGTATACAGAGACCAAACACAGAAAAGTCTTTAAATATTTACACAAAAAGTAAACAAAAATCAAAACCCAGAAACATTTGTACAAATCTGTGGTAAAGCTTGATTTAGCATGACAAAGCAATGAAAGCAAAACTTTTACCTTAATAACAAACAGATACTGTTTGTCCTGGTTTGGGCTAGGATAGAGTTAGGTTCATTTCTTTCCAGAGTTAGAATAATCTTTTAAACAGCACCTGAGCTGAAGGCAGGACACTGCAGGATGCTAAACAGGCATGGGCAGGTAAGTCTTTGCTTGGCAAAGTGTTAGGGTTTTGTATGATTATACCAGGCTGGATATCTTTACATTTAGGATTAGATGACTCCCAGAAGTTTCTCAAACAGAGCCTTTAGAGTCAGCAGGAAAATCTATCAGTAGAAACATGTTACTTCAACAGGAAGATCTCTAGCATTTAGTCAAGACACCAAATAGAATCATAGAGGTGTTTAAGTTGGAAAAGACCTGTAAAATCAAGTCCAACCATTAATTTCACACTGCCAAATCTATCGCTAATCCATGTCCCTAAGTGCCATGCCTACATGTATTTTAAATACTGCCATCACTTCACTGGGCAGCCAGTTCCAATGCTTGACAACCCTTTCAGTGGAAAAAAAAATCCTAATATCAAATCCAAACCTTCCCTGGAGTAACTTGAGACCATTTCCTCTTCTCCTGTCCCTTGTTACTTGGGAGAAAAGACCAACACCCACTTCGTAGAGAGTGATAAGGTCTCCCCGCAGCCTCCTTTTCCCCAGGCTAAATAGCTCCAGTTCCCTCAGCTTCTCCTCATAAGACTTGTGCTCTAGACTCTTCACCAGCTTAATTTTCCATCTCTGGAACTGCTCCAGGACCAAAATGTCCCTTGTACTAAGAGGCCCAGAACTGAATACAGTATTTGAGGTGTGGCCTCACGAGAGCCCAACAAAGAGGGACAATCATTTCCCTGGTCCTGCTAGCCACTCTGTTTCTAACACAAGCCAGTATGCTGTTGTGGTTTAGGCTCAGCCTGGAAGAAAGAACCTCAAGCAGATGTTTGCTTCCCTCCTGGCAGGACAGGGAAAAGTAACTGACGGCCTTTGGAACTGCCTAGGTCAGAGAGGGTTCACTCACCACTTACAGGCAGAACAGATACGACTACTCAACCTGGGGAAGAAAACAAAATTGAATTAAATCTGCCACCAATGAAAAACATAACAAACACGAAAAAAATGCAGAGAAGGACAATGATGAAGAGTATTACCAGTCTTTTAAGACTACCTTCCCCCTACCTCTTCCTGCTTGATCCCAGTATCCCAATGGCTCTTGCAGCTTTCTTGCTTCAGGGCAGGAGGACTCCTCACTGGTCCTTCCTGCTCCAGCACAGGGCCCTGCACAGGCAGCTCTGATGTGCATTCATCCCAAGGGCTGGTGCTCCTCTTCACCTCCCCTGTGGGTCTCTGTGGCCTGCAGGCACTCCAGAACAGCCTGTGCTATGGCTGCCTACTCACACAGTCTCTTGTCTGTCCAGGTGCAATCACTCTCCCTGACACGGGATCTTCTCAGTTTGCTGTCGACTATCAGCTCTGCTATTGCCCTCTGTGAGTTGCAGAGAGACAGCTGCTCTCTCACCACAGGCTACAGGGGTGCCTCCGGTCTGGCACTCCTTCCTTCCTCCTCAATTGACTGTGGACATCCATGTGGTCACCTCCATCTTGTCTCACCCTTTCACTTCCTCCTACACATTGCAGATTGGCAGAGGCACCAGATTGGCCCAGCCAAGCTGGAGGTGGATGCAACTCAGAGCTGGTGGAAGTTTTGAGAATTGCTTTGAGAACCCTCCTGTTACCAAACAAAAAATGACTCCCCATAAAGCCATCACAAATGCCACTGGGCTTCCTGGCCACCTGCACTCACTGCTGGCTCCCATCCAACCTCCTATAAGCCAATATCCCCAGGTCCTTTTCCTCTAGCTCTCCAACCACCCTTCCCCAAACCCGTAGCATTACATGGAGTTATCACCCAGCATTGGGCCTTGTTGAGCCCATCAATCCAGCCTGTCCATGTCCCTCTGAAGAGCCTTCCTGCCCTCCAGTAGATAACACTCTCACCCAAACTGATATCTTCTGTCAGCTTAATGAGGGTGCACTCAAATCCCTCATTTAGATCCTTGATAAAGATGTCAAAAAAACAGGCCCCAGCACTGAGCCCTGGGGAACACTGCTGGTGACCAGTTCCAAACTGGTTTAATTCCATTCACCACCAATCTGGTGCCTCTGCCATCACTATTTAAGGATGGGAATTTGAAGTGCATAGGTGGAGATGGAACGGAAAGTCAAGATCGAGGAGACCACGTGGACCCTGAAGCCAGGAAAAGACAGAAGGAGTGATGCCAGACCAGAGATGTCCTTGCAGCCCGTGACAAAGGCAGAGACCCTGTGCCAGAGGGGGTGAGAGCTGGAAACTCTGGGTCAGAGGGAGTGAGCAGTTTAGATCCCAAACGGGAGAAGATGAACTGGGGTTGCAACAGCCCATCAGAGCGGCCCATGTAGGGCTGCTGGGTGTGTGGGAGACCCTGAGCTGGAGCAAGGGAGGGCTGGCAAGCAGCACTTCTCCTCAGGAGTGCGATAAGTAGCAAGAGACATCAGGAAAGTACTGATTGCATCCCCCATTCCTTGCTCCCCTACACTGCTTATGAGGAATGGTGGTAATGACACTGGGTTCAGGGCTCTGAGCCCGGGAAGAGAGAAGGGGAGGGGAAAGGTGATATTAAAGACCTGGTTGCACTTCCATTATTTGCCTTTCTCTGTATTATTTTTCTTTTGGATATATCTGTTTGTTATGTTTTAGTTTGAGTCAGATTAAATTAAGTTGCGTTTTCTTCCCCAAGCCGAGTAGCTTGTCTGTTTTGTCAGGGACTATAAACTGCAATTGAGCCTTCCCTATCCAGTTCTGTAGTCTCAGTACTTGAGTCTAATCATGGTCCATGGATGGGCCTAAAACATGACATGAATTTAACAGATATCTGTTAAATTGAAGTCCACTGTGAGAACAATGCCTACTGATTGTGAAACTTCTCCCAGCTGCTTACAGAAAAAAAAAAAATTCATTTCTTTGTGCTATCTGTAACAGGTTCCCACCATGATATCTGTCTTGTTTACCTTCCCTAGATTCATACTCTAAAACACTCAACTCTAAGTCATTAAGCTCTAGAAAATTAAAACACTTGCTAACATTCAGGGCTACCCCTCTGCCTTCCCTTTCTTGACCATCTTCTGAAGTTTATAGCTATCTATTGCAATACTCCAGTTATGTGTGTCATCCCATCATGTTTCTGTGATGACAGCTGTGCTAGTTTTCCTGCTGCACAATTGCTTACAGTACCTTCTTTTTGTTGGCCATGCAGCCTGCGTTGGTACAGATGCATTTAAGTTGGGCTATTGATCCAGCTATCTTTTTGTGGGGAGGAACTCTAATTCCTACATGACCATTCTCAGGCACTTCCATAACATTGTTACATTTCAGTAACCCTCCTGTCTCTGTTGTTCTTCTGGTTTTGTGTATTCCTAGTCTCTCTCTTTCCCTTTGATCTTTTTAAGTATTTCTTCATCTTTGCATCTGCCAAAGCTTTAAAGCTGAACATCCAACACATTTGCACACAAATGGCTTAAAGAAAGCATGCATGCATTTAGTTTCTCAAGTGCCTCTAGATGGTTAAGCTTAAGGCCAAATTCTGCTCCTGTGAGTAGAACCCAAAGGAAGTATTTTGCCTACAGGAGATGTGGGAATCTCTCCTTTCTCACTCTTCAGAAGGTCCTGAGCTACCAAGGCCACAGCTGCTATCACAATGCTAAGCTTGAGGCAGTGTAGTTACATAACTTACTGCTTCTTATCCCTTAAGTATTTCTTGATCAACAAATGTATTGAAAAAAAAAAAAAAAAAAAAAGAATCCACTGATCTCATCTTTTCCTGAACTTTGCATATTTGGGTGCACATTAATCTGTCCTGCAAGGCTGATTTTCTTCCATGTCTATATGGCCCAGTAGTCCTACTACACCCTGAAGATTTTGTGCCCTGACTGTGATTCTCATCCACTGAAAAGCTAGCCTAATATAGGATACAAGACTGAATCTCAGTAAATGCTTACTCCCCTCAATGACAGACAGATTTTCCTTCACACAACTATCATCTGGATGTGAGAAATGTGTGCTTCTGCAGAAACTAAAAATATCTGCCAGGTAGATACAGGCATCTCAAACTATCTTCCTCTTGTATGAAGTCTGTGCATTACAGTCAAGCTCCTTTTTAATCACTTGTCACAGCTTCAAAGTCTTGCTCTCCTGAAGTTGCTCCTGCTCAAGAAGACTGGTATACACCACTCCCATTTCTGTTCCTTCACCGTGTCATTGTTAGCATGCTGTCTTGAGCTGAATTCAGTCGAAGTAAAGAACATCAAAGCAAGTACTTGATTATGAAGGATGTGTCCACTTGTATTTTAACCTTTTTCTTAAAAAATAAAGTATTAGTCACTTGCAAATCTGGAAGTAGGCTAAGCACAATACTGAAGATGGTCACTATCAAGCAGTACTTAAACTACTATATAGTCACTGTCTTCCCAAACCTCATGCCAGGACTCTGAACACATTCTTCGCTAGTGAACTTCAAATGGTTGCCAACAACTGGCTTGCTGGTTAGTGTTGTGTCAAGTAATCTAAAAGGAGGCCTCAGCTTGCAGCCATGCAATGAATGTTGCAGCTATGTCTGTGTTTGCATATGTACTCACTCAAACCAGAACCCTGACCTGCAGATTTGACTTCTTCACTTGACCAGTCTGTTCTTGCTGATCTCTTACATCTATACTTTTAGTGGAAAATGGATGTTCTTTTCTCCAGAATGAGCATTTCTCTGATTTTCTTAGCAATATCTTTTTATTTGGATGAGGAAATAGAGTACATCCTTAGTAAATTTGCAGATGACACCAAGCTGGGTGGAAGTGTTGATCTACTTGAGGGTAGGGAAGCTCTACAGAGAGATCTAGATAGGCTGGATATCTGGGCCAAGGCCATTTCCAGGAGTTTCAATAAGGCCAAGTGCCGGGTCCTGCCCTTGGGCCACAACAACCCCAAGCAGCTACAGGCTTAGGAAGGAGTGGCTGGGAAGCTGCCAGGCAGAGAGGGACCTGGGAGTGTTGGTTGACAGTGGCAGAACATGAGCCAGCAGTGTGCCTAGGTGGCCAAAAAGGTCACTGGCATCCTGGCCTGTATCAGGAACAGTGTTGTCAGCAGGAGGAAGGAGATGATCATTCCATTGTAGTCGGCTTTGGTGAGGCAGCACTGTGTCCAATTTTGGGCCCCTCTCTACAAGAAGGACATTGAGGTGCTAGAAAGGATACAAAAGTGGGCTACCAAGCTAGTAAAGGATTTGGAGCACGTCTCATATGAGGAACAGCTGAGGGATCTGGAGCTGTTTAGCCTGCAGAAAAGAAGGCTCAGGGGAGACCTTATCACTCTCTACAATTACCTGAAAGGCAGTTGTAGCAAGCTGGGGGTCGGTCTGTTCTCCCTAGTAACAAGCAATAGAACTAGAGGAAACGACCTCAACTTGTACCAGGGGAGATTCAGGCTGGATATTAGGAGGAATTTGTTTACTGAAAGGGTTTTCAGGCATTTGAACAAGTTGCCCAGGGAGGTGGTGGAGTCATCGTCCCTGGAGGTGTTCAAGAGACTGTTGGATGGTGCACTTAGGAAATAGTCTGGTGGCTGATAGGGCTGGGACAAAGACTGGGCTTGAAGATCTTAAAGGTCTCTTCCAGCCAAAATGATTCTATGATTCTATATAATGTTTAAAACTTTGGTGACTTTTTAATAGAGAGGTGTCTAGATATCATAGATGTCTAATGTGGCAACAAGTCCCAGGAGGAAAGTGATTGAATTGTTGTTACACATTTCTAGTTGTTTTTTTCGTCTGTGTCTCCAGCTCAGTGGAGTTCAGATGAACAGTTTTCTATTCAAACCTTTTGCTTACCCCTTTTCCACCAGCCTTTCTGCTGCTTTTCTATGCACAGGAATATCTTTAAAAGCTTATTATCATTGACTGACACTGTTATCACTGATCAACACCATATTACAGTTGGTGTTGATCTCACAAATAATTCCGTTGTGCTGACAGGGAATGGGTAATGGAATGGGCAGAAAACCATATTCTCATAGAGACAGAAAGCTCAACATAAAAATGCAGTTAGGGAGCACAGAAAACAGCAGAACTGTTTTCAGCTAAGAGATCACAAAAGAACTAATTTGCCAGAATGCCATTCCAAGCCTATGACCACAGCATTAGTAATGCTGCAAGAGCGTGGATTGCACCTGAGCCCTATGCTCATTAACCTTTTGGGTTAATGTGTAGCTCACAAACATAAAAGTGCCTGTGTGTGTGGTATAGCAAAATGGTGGAGTAAAGCAAGCATGAGGAAAGGAGTGGGAAAAACTCAAGGAAAAGACAGAGTCCTTTTGATTCTTGAAATGAACTGAGCACTGTTTTCTCCCACACAAAACTGTAAAAGAGTGAATGAAGAAAAGCATTCCAAAAGAGAAAGGAATTTACATAGCTATGGCTTCACATCTAACATATATTAGATTAGTACCAGATAATTCTCTGATAAGGAAACTGCTAAACAGTAGAAACATTTGATCTCAAATTTGTCCAGATTCCAAGCCTGATCATCTTTATTTGCTCATCAATGGCCAAGGTAAAGTGACCAGATGTCTCAATTAGATTGCATAAGTACCAGTTTTTAATAGACTGGCTCAGTATTACTTGATTTTTTTCATTACGATGCAGAAACTTCATATTGTTATTCTGCCACTGATCCACTCTCAGTACAGAAATGACTGATTCACAGACTTTGCTCCTCCCACCCTGTATGTTCTATCTACAGTACATGATCAAATTCTCATTAACACAGGGGAGAGTACAGCCTGGCACCTGCAAAATGTTTTCAAATGTGACTGCTTAATGTCTCTTGGCAATGTTGGTTTGTAATAGAAAGCCAAATAGTGGTGCAGCCAAGGATGCATTGCATGAGATCTCTATCCCTAGGCAATTTAACTTGGACACAACAGACTTGGAATGCTTTTTAACTTTCCTCTGCTGTCCTGTACTCTCTCCCATTTCATCCTCTTAAGCACTAGTTTATTTCCTGTTCATCATAGTTTCCTCTCACTGTTCTCTTTGAACCTCTCCTTTTCATCTTCCAGATGGAGAGGCTGGGCCCTTCACAAAGCTAGTCTTAATAATTGCATCAATAAGAAAACCATTTTTGCTGTTGTTACATTTAAATAACATAAATTGTTCCTGAAATTCATGTGGTTCAGGTAGGCATGATCAATGACTAAGATTTTATCTCTTGGTTAAAGCTGAATCAGGCACAGCAATTAAGCGTATCAGGCTTCCTTTAAGCTTTGTAGAGAGATCTTAATTGTTTATGGCCATTTTTATTAAACTATGATATACAGTACTCTTAGCTGTCTAAATTGCTATTTCATATATCCTACTGTTTGTAATACATGCAGGTTTTTTTCTTCAGTTTCAATAGTCTCTAGTGCCTTTACCTTCTGTTATAATCAGTAAGTGGAAGGTGCTATTTGATCACTTTCCATTCAAGAGATGACAGCTTCAAAGAAAGAAAATGCTGCACTGTGATATCAATGCAGCTTTTATTCCATACAAGTTAATCTTGTGAATCATCTCGAAGTTTTTGATCAGTGTAAAATGCAGCACATTTGCTTGAAACAGGACTTTGAAATTTTATCTACAAGTTCTAAATGAGATAGTAATACAAGCCTCTCCAGCTCTTTAATAATGAGTACAGTTATGTCATTTTATCTGCATATGAATATAGTAAATGAAATCAAAGCAACATAGACATAACTCTTATATTTTCAAAACTGTGAAGACAGCTCTTTGTGCATTCAAATATTTCTTCCTACACCTATTTAATGCAGAAATATAGTTTGCTATATTGCTGTTTTCAGATTGAGTTCTTGCTGCTGCATTCAATGGACTCATGCCTAATTAATGCTGCCATTCATCAGAAACCTCAATCTTGTAGCACTTGACTGCTTTGACAATGATTCATGTCTTTGATCTTATATTTTGTCATGTAATTAGTGACCAATGAAGGCCCCATAGGTACTTCCACTTGCATATGAACCTAATCTAAAAACTACTGCCTAAGCAGTTTCGCAGAATCACAAAACGACAAGATTTGGAAGGGACCTCTTGAGAACATAAAATCCAACTCTCCTGCTAAAGCAGGCTCGTATAGATCAGATTGCACAGAAATGTGTTCATGTGGGTTTGAAAATCTCCAAAGAAGGAGACTTCACAGACTCTCTAAAAATTAAGCATTGCAGCTTTTGAAGAAATCCTATGTGATATGATAAGATCACAAACAATTGGGAAAAACTCTGTCACTGCCATGTCTTCCAGATTTTCTTCAGATAGAGAGGTCAATGTTATGCTATATTTGTTTCCTCTGTTCCAGTGTTCCATATGTAGTGTATCCATATCCAGTGTTTAATATCATTAGCAACATCAGTCCTATCTCTCACTTCTTTCTTCTCTTTGAAGGATTGAACTCTTTTATCTCAATATAAGTAAAAAGCAACAAATAGCAGACTGTTTTTCTTCTCTGTGGACTTTGGTCTGATCTGTGCATGTCTCTGGTCTGGGCTGACTGTCTATACTTTTTCCTGTGTCTTGTTCCCCAGCACAACAAGAAGCAAAATTGGTGTACAGGCTGCTCCCACCAAGCAAGGACTACAGTCCTAGACACCCAAAGTAGGCAGGCTGGGAGGATGCAAAGCTTCAGTCAGATACAAGGCTGTCTCTGAACCACACAGGATGTTTCTTTCCTAATAATAGTTCACACCTCAGACACCTTAGTACCGTATAGCACCCAGCTGAAAGAACTACACTATAGGAATGACAGATAATTTCTATCTTGTTGCTGGCATGAAGGATTTCTTTTTAGAAAGCTGATAGCTTTAGAATCAGAAATTTTGTGCTCTGATTAGTTCATATACAAAATGCTTATTTGTTTCCATTCCTTGTAGCAAATGTTGCTGAAAAAAACATTCAGGTGAAATATCCGTCCTTGGCAGATACTATCTAAATAGGTCTGGCTTTGGTTCCTTGGTTTTTTAACAAATAAGTACATTTTTCAAGGAACGTAAACTTTCACGAGAGAAACTCCATTTAAACCGAAAGCCTATTTATCAAGGGAAAATTGATAAACATTTTTCATTCATCCATAACTTTAAAATTGACTGCACAATGTTCACAAATTCCACCATTTTGTTAAGAAAATGTATGAGAGTTCCTTTTTTAAGAATGAAAGTTTCTGAAAACAAATACTTCTGTAAGAATCTTGGGTTTCTGAGTGGGGCTTACATGTCAAGCAATTTCTTAAAAATTTTTAAATCCCTTTTTTTTTCTTATAAAAGTCCCACTTTACTATCCCCAAGACTTTTGCAAGCTCTGGTTCATATTTTTTGAAAGTGTAGCGTTGCCTGTGTTATGAATTGGAAATTTCACATGTGAAACTGTGGCATGACTAAGGTGTAATAAATTCAGTAAAACTGAATAGTAGATTGTAAGGTATTTTAATGTTAACAAGAGTGATAATAGCTTTTCCTCTACTTTAGACAAGTAAATGAAATATCCTTCAATGAAACGTCTGCTAATTGTAGGTATTCATGATGGTTTTGTGAGTGAATCAAAATCTTGTTGCCACCTTTTTCCTCCCTCTCATTGTTGTTATATTCAAAAAGAATCTGCCCACAAAGAATTATCTTTATTGTTGCTTTGCTCATATATAAATCTTTTTTCTCCAAGATGCTCTTGATACCTTACAAGATTATGTGAATCAAACCTTTTGTGACCCTTGTGACTTAACAAACTTACCATAACCTTGAACCTCTCTATCTGAAGAAAATTTGGAAGACATGGCAATGACAGAAAATTTTCCAATTGTTTCTGATTTCATCATATAGGATTTCTATAAAAGCTGCAATGCTTAAATTTTAAACCTGAAAAAATATATTAACCCATTGCGAGCAACTATTAGTGAATTAAAAACTGGAGTATCGCATCTCCTGACCGTTTCAATAAAACAGGAGAAAAGGAAAAATCTTTTTTATATATTAAAATTCAGCCTATGATCCATTTCAAGCAGGTATGATCTATGCCCATGTCCTCTGATAAACATCTGGGAAAATCATGTTTCCCAGTTAATATTATTAATTCACCAACAACTGGTCTGAAGTATCAGATAAAGAACAGACACTAGATGGTAACTACTATGCATATTGCTAGTGGCTGTCCCTGTTAAGCCAAGTACTTAGACACATATAAATTCCACCTCATTCCAGAGTTAAGTACGTGATAAATTGTTCCGCTGAATGGAGATGGACTGCTGAAAAAAACATTGGGCAATATTTCCGCTCCTGATATCAGCCAGAACTATATCTTCTAAAGATTCAAACAGTCATCTATTAACTTTATTGCATTTCAAATCAGACTTATAACATACAGGGCTTTCCAGTACTTTTAATCTATTTTAATCAGCTGAGAAAAAGACCTCATATAATTTGAAATTTCTACTATCAAATTAATAAATTAGTGGGTTCTTCTTCATAATTTAGTTTCTAATTAATTTGTTTTCTGGAGTCTATAGGAACCAGATGCTTTATGCTATAGCCAGTCTTACCTTACTCAGTAAACTTGCTACAATAAAGAGAGTGAACTAAATGAAATCTCTTCTCTTAAGAAGAATTAAAAAAAACCCCAAAACAATAATTTTCCCATCAAGTATCTTTTGTAAGGAAAATTAGATAATTAAAGACATCGACTCCATAAACTTCACTGACTTGTCATGTTAAATTATGACATCAGCCCTTAGGTAAAAAATTTCTATCTGCTACATACCTTAAAGCTATCAATGATATTAAATCATATGAAATGAAAGTTAAAGCTATTTTGGCTACCTTATGCTAGAGGAAGATTTAAACTATCAACTCATGCAGATAAAAGATGGAAAAGAAAGACCTTAATCATGTATCAATGAAAAACAAACTTGCTAGCAGATTATACTTTTATGTGTATCCCAGAAACTTCAATCTCATTCTTTTAAAAAAAAACACAAACAAACAAGAGGGATGGGGGAAATATCAATATGGGCATAACCTTAGTTTTCCTTGAAATTAATTCTGGTAAACACAAATCCTCAGATTATCTTTGCAGCCTTCACAAAGTTACCAACCATGTTTATTCTATAAGTCACTCTTTGGTTTTGTTGTTTTTTTTTTTTTTTAATAAAACAACAGATTGTTCAGATACCCTCTCCAAACCATGTATTAAAACACTTTGCAAATTCCTCAAAATGCTGTTTTTCTGACATTATTATTTAGCAGTGACAAGGAATAAAGCTCTCCGATGTAAAGATCCAGTCCAACAGACAGATCCCCACTTGACAGATGGTTATTTTTAATAGTCTGACCTAATTTCTTAGTAGTAATTGAGGGACAGCATAAAGTCCTGTGGAGGAACTGTAGTCTATTGACTTAAAGTAACAGGTGAGAACACTAGATATTTGTAGCAGCACTTGTTGATGTGAGTTCAGTCTTAATGAAACCCACAAACATCTACTGTCATAACATTTCAGGATTCTGAGGATGGGAAGACTTCTTATGACAAATTTATCATATGATATCAAACCAAATTAGCCATTTTGGGGAGCTGAGGAAGCCTTCAGAAAGTGTTTTTTTGTAGAACTATTGAGTTATTCCTGATTTCCTTTACAGCATTATTTTTGCTTGTGCTTTCTCTCTTCTCATAAATGTTACTAAACTTGATACTAAACTGGAAAATAACCAAACTATATCTAGTGTCTTCTAATTCACATTCCCTCAGTTCCTCTCCTGTTGTGGATTTGATTTTTTTCAGAACTACAAAGATCAGAGGCTGGTAATTCATCTTAGTGAAAGGAATAAACACAGGCCGGAGAGACATGAAATCTACTTTTGTCCCCATTATGCTCAGTTAAGTTCACTTTAGTTTGAACTGAAGTTGAGAGGACACAGCAAACAAATGCTCAGAGACTGTTATTTCAACACAAAACAGCAGGCATGCCTGAAAAAAATAAATGGACAAGAGATGTTATATAGTATCAGATACATTTAGTCCAATTTCTATTCTTGAATTCATCAGCTCTACACAGTAGCAGTCAGGAAATGCATATGAAATTAAAGCTGGAAAACTTTCTAAACAGAAATTCATTAGAGAAGTTATCAAGAGCAAAAGCAACACTCTGTTTTTAGGTACGGGTTAGCTAAACCAGAATTTTATAGACTGTGATCAAAGACAAGCTATACCCACCTCTTCGATGGAGAATAAGTGCTACCATACTGCAGAGCTGTCAGAGTAAGGACTATTTTCCTCAAATGTACTTATTTGTACAAATGTTCCTGGTAAAAGAAAATGCAATGTGTAATAGTTCACCTCAGACGTAGTACTCAGCATGTTACTTGTTTATAAAACTAAAGTCTAGTTGGTTTTAACCTTATTTTAAAATATTCTTAAACTGTTCAGAGAATATAATCTTCTAATCTCATAAACGCAGTTCACTTAACTATGACTGATCTTACTAATATTCATCCTCAGGGCACCAATCACCCAGAATGGAATGCTGGGTAAGGCTCCCACATATTCTCTCATGTTTTAATTCTGCATTGCTTTATGATAATATGAAAACAAGCCATGGGAAAATACAGTCCATGAGTTTCACTGTCTTTATGGAAAACCCCTATTTAAGATGTTGATACGTGTTCATGCATAGATTATAACAATAGCAGGAAATGCTTTGTCTTTTCCCACACGCCAGTTGTAAGTCTTCTTTAGGACATTCAAAAGAGAATACACACTAAGTGACTTGGAAATGCAGTTGTTGTCAGGTATGGTGTTCAAGAGCTAGCATATTTCTGGAAGACTAGACAGTACATGAAATTCTTTCTGTATAAGTACATTTCTTAGATATTTTCTAACGAGAATTTAGGTGGCTTTATATTAATAGGCACACCATGATGCAAGTTAGTGGTTATGATAATAATAGAAGTCAACTATTCACTAATATTCAGCGTAGGAATTCTGTCTGAAGATATATCCTACAAGTCTATAAATCTTCAAGATGATATAGGACGCTCTTTCATATACTAATAAAAAATATTTTAGCCTGAGCATTTGAAGAGGAAAGTCTCCCTAATCAACATGCCGGCTACCCTTGGGCAAGTACCGTGTTTACGTGTATCTGTTTCTGCTCTCATCTCTATTTGTTTACTCTATCCACACCATATTTTTTTAAGGTCAGAACTGTTCCTTAATATATATTTTTAATAGTAAGTCTAAAAACTCAAGTGTGAATTTCAAAGGGCTGATTCAGTGTATACAGCAAATGACCAATCTCTCATTTCATTGCAATATATAGGCGATGTATTGTCTTTTTAATATTAAAATGACTCTTGAGGATTGCCATGGTTTTGCCCAGCCAGCAATGAAGCACCATCATAGTCACTTGCTCAATGCTCCCCATCCACCTTCACCCTCCTTAGGATGACAGAGGCCCCAGCAAGATGGGAGGAAAAAAGATAAGCAACGATGCTGGGGATTGAGACAAGGGCAGGGAGGGCTCACTGCCAATTATAGTTCCAGGCAAAACAGATTCCACTACTCAATTTAGAGAGGAAAGTAAGGAAAGTTTATTCTACTACTCACAAGAAACAGAACGGTACACCAAAGGAAAGGAAGAACCCTCCTCTTCTGGCTTCTTCTTCTTCTTAAAAAATGATCATAGAGGCATCTAATTGTCTCAGCCCCAGAAGTGGGTCTGGCTCTGAGCTGTGGAAAGTTTCAAGCAACTTCTTACAGGAGCCATCTTTACAGCCCCTTCCCCATTACCAGAAATGGCTCCATGTCAAAACATGACAAGGATCTTTCAGACATAAAGTCTAAAATATACCACAAGTATAAGTCCAGTTAACAAACCTAGAACCTCCTTTCTTTACACAGTGGAAGAAATAGTCACCTTTACTTAGTCTGAATGCAAAAAAGCAGGTGCTTATGACAGCTGTTTCAGTGTCTCTTGGACAATCTTTCTTCCAGGCAGCTCTACTTTTCCATAGCTGTACTTATAGTCGAGTCTATTATAAAATGGTGCATAGATTAATTACATGTGTGGTGTAATGAAAATAGTTAATCTTTCTTCAAGGTAAATGTTTTGTTTTTTTAATGTTTGAGCACCATGCACTTATATGCTTATGGTTAAACACATGCTCAAAGACACTTAGAAAGTAATATCAGTTATACTAGAATGACAGAAATAAAATTAGGTGACGAATGTCAAAGAAAAAAAAGTGCTCAGCCAGGACATATCATACAAAATACTAATATATGCATTATTTTTCCTCTACCCAATCTTTTTAAGAATTTCCTGGCAATAACTAGTTTAAGTATGGGCTCCACAGACTTGAATTGTTTCCATGATCATGTAGAATAAATGAAAGTTGCTTGTATGATGTTTTTTTTTCTGGTAATACTATAACCCGTTCATTTACTGTGGGAGGTCTTTCCAATATCTAAGTATAATTTGGTTTTACCAGCTTGAGACTTTTTCTTCTCCTCTGTGATTTTTCTTTACACATATTATTACTATTTGATTTATATGGCATTGCTCCATTTGTGTTCATGGTACTTCAAGGAATTCAACAGAGTTAAACTAAGAGGCAAGTAGCTTCAGTTATGTGTAACAGAGAAAGCTCTGTAGTGAAGGCTCTAGAAAAGGGAAATGAATAGCAGCAAGGATTCCCTAGGGTGTAGATTTTCAGACAAAGGTCACAAATTATATTAGCTGCAATATTGTTGATCAACAAATCTCACCAAAGACTAAATGAACTGCAAGAGTTCGACACACTACAAAGCTATATCATATCTATGCCAATAATTAGAAATGAGAGGAGGTGAAAAACTCTGTCAAAGTATAGACAAAATAGTATAAAAAAAAAATAGAAAAAGCAATGGATAACATATGTAATCAATGCACTGAAAATCAAAGGTGCTGACATTTGAAGCAAATGGATTGATTTGGATGCAAATCTCACTTTCAATAATATCTTCTGTGAAATAATAGGAAAAAAAAATTAGACATTGACTAGTCCAAACATTAAAAAAATATTCATTTGTGGTCAAACCAAAAGGAGAATTTTCAACTTTTCCATAGCAATATCTCCCTCCACCTTAAGTTCTATTTTCTATTTTCCACAATAAAATGGAACACATAAATGGCACATTTCCAGGTGAATTGTGTAGAAATGAAAACAAGAAGTCTTTCATGCTTTTTTATTTAAAAAGACTGAGATTATTGTTAATACAGTACTGATTTGCCAATAGGTTCTCTCAACTTAAAATGTTTTCCAAAAATGTCATTCTGTCACCACTGTTTTCAAGCAGATCAGACCTTATTCTTACTGTGATGCATGAAAGTCTTGTCATCCAAACTGATAAACCACATTCTCATCACTTTTGACAACATACTAATTTAACAATCAGTTTATGCATGTTTTGTGTGAACCCCGACCTGTTTTTTGCCTGCTTTTAGCAAACATTTGTTTGTCCTGTGTTTTTTAAATCTTAAATTCTAAATGTTTTCTATTTGCAAATACTGGTCATAGTGGGATCTGGGTCAGACATAGTGGCTTTTTTTTGCCACTAGTATAAATATAAAAATTATTATTAATTATAGCTTTAATGAAGACATTTATTTTATATGAAAACTTGGCAAGATGCTTTATTGTGAAATATTTTTAATTCTCTGTTATCTGTTTTGAGCTATACTAAACCTATATCCTTTATCTATATAAGCAATACTCCTGGAGTTGTGTTTTATATGTCTTACTTCTTAACACAAGGTTATGAAATTTTGCTTTCCTATAAAGAGCTGAACCATGAAGCTGTGGTTGTGATAACTGCTTCATGTAAATGTACACAACAAAACAAAACAAAAAATTGTAATGAGAGATATGAAGGCAAATACCAAATAATGATAATTTTTCTTGACAGCAGGACAACACAACATAAACTGCATATTTGATATGTAAAACAGGATCTCTTAAAGACATGTTTTTGCATGGCCTGAAGCATCCTCTGGTAATTTCATCTAAATATTTTAAATATACAAACGATTGTCTGAATTTTTTATTGTATTTTTTTTTGTTAGGGAGAGAAGATGAAGTTCCCGTTTCTGCAATTTAAAAATAGCTGATACACTAGCTGTAAAAAAAAAATGCCCTTCTTAGTTAAGCTGTGGGACTGGACAGCAGAGCAGGTAAATAACAAAACAATCCCAACCTGTTTTCTCTTCCTATTTGCCTTGGTTTCATTATATTTTTTAAGAAGCTGACAGATTGTTGTTTTGAAAATTTCTGGCCACATTGTTTCCTCTCTGAATTCTTGAAATGTAAAGAGCTTAGGAATATTTACTTTAAGTGTTTGTCTATCTTAAATACTTTTGGGATGAGATTATTGTTGGATTTGAAGGTTGTTGCAATTTACTTTTTCAACAGAAACATTCCCACGATGGGACAGCTCCACAAATGATGAACACAGACTATTCTCTACTAAAGCCTACATAGGGCTTTGTAACAAGGGATGTGGAGCTGAGTCACTTCAAAATGTTTGTACTGATGCATGTTTTTGCTGTGTAGAAAAATCCTCATCTGCAATCTTAGCAACTCTAACTCTCTGGACTGATACAGTACTCTACTGTATATCCCTTTTGGATGCATTTGTTGTGTTCAGCAATTCTCCAGCTGTAGTAGGCATTCAGGTGGTAAGCTTATAAAAAGATCCCCTTAAATACCAGTCATACACAGTCTAGCCAATAAAAAGGAACAAAAAAATTCTGAATAATAAAAAAACCCAACTATAAACTTTTTATAATCTTAATATGATGAAAATAAGTATGTTGGGAAGGATTTGGCATTTATGCTGCAAGGTTTCAGTAACAGTGAATCCATGGATAAAAACTTTCAGAGGGGAGTTCAGGATTTTCCCTTTTGCATGAAAAGTGCCAGCAAACTTACAAAACAAGCCTTATCATTAGGGGTCAGATATGCCAGGAGGGAATAATGAGCAGGGAGCCATTAGCAGAGCTATTGAGTCATCTCAAGGAAAGATCTGGAAAGCTATGTGCCCTTATTGAGACAGAAAGAAACATCTGTCAGGAAGGTACAAGGGAGGGTTGTTTTAAGCCAAGATAAATTTCTGCCTCAAAGACTTTCTTGGTGTTATATGAAAAACCTAACTAAAGTGTTAGTTATTTGTGTGCGTGGTTCAGCTCAGCTAAGCTCAGCTTACCTCAAACTGGAACTAATTAGCTTTAAGTGCTAATTTATGAGTAATTTTCACAAGCCTCATTTTTATTCATTTTAGATATAAGCCTCACTGAGAATCATTATATTAAAATCACCTTGCCTTTTAACAATTTGAATATCTCTCCATAATAAACAGATTATCCCAACTTTTTTCCCCCTAAATGATATTCATCTCTAACTGAAGTTATCAATAGTTCCTGCTGCTACACAAAAAACTAAGGCAAGGATATGACAAAAAGTCTCTGTTGGATGCAAAACCGCACCGACCATCACTCATATATAGTTGCATCGAGTACAGGGAAGTTAGAAAATGCCTGTTGCTAACAGCAGCTGAGATGAGTTTGAGCTTTCTCCCCTACCAACCTCCACCCCCTACTCCCTTTTCAATTGCATCTAATGGCATATTTTTCAACCATAACTACTGCTGCTGCAGGTAATTCAATTTCTTCTATGCAATATAATTATCACTGGAGGAAACAAGAGGGGAAAGGTACCTTTCTCTCTAATTTTCTATGACTTTCTTATCCAGAACTTATACCTTCCTACCTCTACAACACAATGCTATACGTTTTGTACCACTGCACCGGTCATGAGACACAATAATTTTTTCATACCTCTCTGTCTTCTGTAAGCATGGGATATAAATCACAGCAGAGTTGCTAACAGCGTATGCCTGACAATCCTGCTTGATAGACAATCTGTGATCCTTTCATACTTTTACTAATAAGCTCATTAGGATAGAAGGGCTGAAAATACCTTCTAGGATACAGCAATGAACCTCAGCAAATTCAGTGCATGTCTGACCACTCAAACCTTAGAGAATCAATCTTTCTTCAATCAAAACTTTGTCAGGTTCTGCTGAATGTCTTCTGAAGGTTATCGTGTTTTTTTCTTTTCTTCTTCTCCCCCTTCTAGCATTTTTTTTTGGTAGTACAAGCATCTTTCGCAAACAGCCTTCCAAAGTAATGTAGGTCAAGGTGAAATAGTTCTGACTGCATTTTTTTTCTTTTCCAAGTTCAGGTTTTGAAAACCTTTTAAGAGATTTTTTTTTATGTTTTTAAGGTATGACCTTATTTTGGATGAACTTTTCAATAAGCATTAATTTTAAGAAAAGCCTTAAGATACCTATAGCCTATTGACACTGGCATTTAGACTGAGGTTTCTAAAATGCAAATGGAAAAATTCTTGAACAGTAACTGAATAAGCTACTTTGTACTTCCTCTTCATATTGTGAATCTGGTCAGACAATTCTAAAAATCTCATTTGACACATGAGCACATTTTGAGGCTTTAAAATTAATTTAAAATAAATAAATAAATAAATAAAAGCTCTAAAAGCCAGCACTGACATAAGAAGTGCTTCTGAAGAAGTAGATCTGTCATAAGAAGAAAAATGTTAGCACATCAATACTCTGGTAAATATCTTTAAAGGAATCTCTTTCTGGAATAATTAATATCTTTAAATGGCTCATGAACTACATTAGACATTTTGTTTCACTAGCAAAAGAGTAGCCCATAGGTATGGACCTTCTGTCTAATAAATTCAAATCATCACAAAGGAAATATAAATATGTATGTTGTTCTTCACTTTATCTAAAAGTATTAATTTAAAAAAAAGCAAAACAAACAAACAAAAAATCCTTCTTCATGATTCTCCTGGATAATTCTTATGTTTCTTTCCTACTTTTGTAATATTCATTTTTTTCCCTAAAATTTAAATTTTTGTTTTCCTTGCTTCTGGTTTCCATAAAAATATCTCCTTCTGTTAGATCCTTGCACTTTCTCTGTCCACCTAAGGCTCTCTTTTGCATCCCTTCACTCTTCTAATTATGTTCTACCTCTGAAGTTTCTCTTCTTTCAGCCATAATGGGTGATACAGCTGAAAAATGAGTTGATGTAAATGAACAATAAGATCAGTCAATAAGTAGCACTAATAAATCAATGGTAGGTAGTGAAAGAAAAGAATTAGACAACTAACTGACTCAGGCAATACCTACAGATGCCTGGATTTGACTGAGACAACTTGACCAATGACTGTTACGTCTGTGCCATTCCTTTTTCTTTTTTGTTTTCCTTTTTTTTTTCCTTTCGAATTCCTTCTCCCATTTACCTTCCAGGATCTTCACACTTCAGAGAAAAATCCCATTAAAGATTAGTGGCACTAAATGTTATTTATTTCAACTATTTCACTAGAAAGTCGTTCATCTAATTCCTTCAAGTAAAAAGGTGAGATAAAAATGACCTACTGTGGCATCAAATTTGAGATAAGTAGAGGCTGAGCACAGAAGTTTGAGGGAGAAACACAGAATATCTTTGCTGTTGCGGTCACTTAAATCCTAATAGTGAGATTCTCCATACATATCAGCTTAAACAGAAACATATGTCCTCCTCTCAGGACTTTCCTCTTAGCACTGAATACTTTGGTTACTGAATTATGACCTTCACATCCTGTAGGATTCTAATTCTGCCTCACAGACCTTTAACTCTCATTCATACAATGGCCCAGTTTCAATGTAGTCATCAGATACGTTAAACATCTTTTCTACAGTCAGGTGACTAGGGAGCAAGAGGGTGGATCTATTGCTTCTAGGACATGGTTAACCACTGCCTATACAAGAATGAGTGCTGTTCTCTTTCTTTATTGTACTTTCATAGCTGCCTATGTCAACGAGGAAGCCACACAAAAATAGCACTCCCTCATGTCACTCAGTCACTCAGTTATGCTGCCCAACTTGCTAAAGGGTAAGATATAGAGATACTTTGGTACCTAAAATGCAAAAATCAATCTTAGAAAATGTTTGAGCTCTGGTCAGACAAGGGAATTTACTCTTTTTCCAGGTATCCAGAGAACCATGCAGCTCTAGAAATCCTGGAGGCAGCTACTAAGCATCACCAACTCAAATGTTGTGTTTCAGAAAAGAAAGAAGGATGTATAGAACCTTAGCCTTTAACATTTGGGTTTGAACTAGTTCTGCCCTGCACAGTATTCATATTGTGAGATAATTTTTCATTTTCAGACTAATATAACCTCACCTATCTACCTATCCAAGATGGAATCCAAACAGGATTTTGGTTAGCATCTCTGAACTGATGAATTACAGTATTCTTTGATTTCACACTGAGTAACACCTAAGCTAAAGCTAGCTAAATGACTGCTGTATCAGTTTATTTTAAGGTAGGGATGAAGGGATTCTCATCAAGATATGCAGTAAATAAAAGCTTAAGTGTTTTAGGAAACTGCTTAGATGACAGACACTCTCTTTAAGTGTTGCAGTGGACATGCAAATTATTTGTTGAAGCTATATAACTTTATCATGTTAAACTTTAAACATTTTACAGAATGACTCCTGGTAATTTAATATGAAGGGCAATTGCTAGAAAAGAAGAGAATGTAACCATTTCCCAGCTCAGCTGTGCTCTTGTCCATAAGAAATTATTGTTCTTGTTAGGTGCGTGAAATTGATTACTATTGTGTCTCGTTTTCATTCTTATTTTGAAGCCTGCAAGTGAGACACATTTAATTTTTGTTAATTACTAGTAATGAGCATTCCTTTGACATGAAGTTATTATACAGAGTCTTGTTTTGCCAAAATGTAAATTGAACTTAATTTTAAAATCTCTAATTAATCGTGTAGTTTTAGGATGCAGTTATGCATTTCCTTTTAACTTACAATCTTATCATTACTATATTATGATTACCTAAAATCTAGATACTGTAATTGAGTGCACAAAGTGCATATGAGTTACTGATAAAATATCTCACAGGTCAAACAAAACCAATCTCATGCCAATTAATTAGAGCTCACAAATTGTAGGCAGAGGAAATAACTCAGTTTGAATTACAAAACAGGAACTAAGCAACAAATACAAATAAACATAAGCAGTAGGATCTATTACTGAACTACATCTCACTGAGATGCAGACTAAGACACAGTTAAAAAATCAGTTCTCTTCCAAATGTTAATGTATACCAAACAGAAGACATAATGACACTGCAGACAGCAGTTAAGATTCTAATGTGGTCAATGACTAGTGAGATTCTTTGCAGATTGAATTGATGCTGTCCTCATTCTGATGAATGACCCAGCAATTAAAAAAGAGATTATCCTACTCACATCCAGTTTCATAGCAGGAATGTTTACATACTGAAGAGGTTTGAAGGAAAGAAAGAAGTCATTAAGGACAGCTTCTATTGCTGTAAGTCACAGCACATCTAAATCTGGACATAAAATGGAAGCACCTAATTGAAAGTTTATGAATCAAAATTAGCAGACACAACACCATAGTGATGTTGTGATGTGTTTATTCTGTAGACTGCGTGATCCAGAAGAAGAAGCAGATGAGACTTTTTTTCAAAGTACTGGAGTAAACCCCACATTCACAGGCCCTACTGATCATAAGAGATTTTTACTATTCCAGCATCTGATGTAAAGAAATATAGCACAGCACAACCAATCCAGAAGCTTTCTGGAGTACACAGAACACAACTTCCTGACATAGATGATCAAGGAACAAGCAAAGGGCCATGCTCTGCTGGACCTTATTCTCACAAAGTAGAACTCATCAAAGACGTGAATATCAGAGGCAAGCTTGCTGCAGCGATCATGAGATGATGCTATCCAGCATCTTGAAAGGAAATAGCAAAGTAAAAAGCAGAGTATGACTCTGGACTTGGGGTGAGCAGACTCTATCCTCTTCAGGAATCTACCTGGAAAAATCTCTTGGGGTACAGCCCAAGGCAAGACATATCCAGTAGATGTGGCTGATATTCTGCGATCACCTCCTCCAAGCAGAAAAATGACCTATCCATACAAATAGAAAATCAAGAAAAAGAAGCAAGAAGCCTGCAGGCATGAAGAAAGAGTTCCCGACTAAATTCACACACACAGGACGTGAAAGCAATACAGATGAGTGAGTACAGTGAGTATTATAGAGAATTCGTATGAGTAAGTGGGGATGGTGTCAGGAAAGCCAAAAGCCATCTGACATTAAATCTGGCAAGGACATGAAGGGCAACAAGAAAGATGTCTGCATATATGTTCACAGCAACTGAAAGACAAGGGAAAACATAAGCCCAATGCTGAATGGAGCTTGGACCTTGTTATATAAAGGGCATGGAAAAGGTCAAGGTAATTAACTTTTTACTTTTAACACTGAACTTCAGGAATCTAGGATCTGTATAAACAACATTTAAATAAACTGGACAGATACAAGTCTATGCCACCTGATCAGATGCACCCACAAGTGACAGATGCCATTCGCAGGAAGTTATTGACTATCTTTGAAAGCTTGTGGTGATTAGGGATGTTCTTGAGGACTGTAAGGGAGGAAACATCACTTCTATCTTAAAAAAATGGTCAAAAGAAAGACCGAAGGAACTTGGTAGTCTTCACCAATGAGATGACTGGCTCAGTGGATGATGGAAAACCAGTGGATGTTGTTAATTTAACAAGACTTTTGTCACTGTGTCCTGTAATTTCATCATAGACAAACAATTGAAGTATAGATTGTACAAATAGAAAGGAACGTGGACTGAAAATTGGCTGAAGTGCTGGGCTGTGTTCAGAAGCATGAAGTCTGGCTTAAGGGCATCACTAGGCATGTACCCCTGAGATTGATGCTAGGGCTAATATTCTTTACTGTCTTCTTTAGTGACCTAGACTGTAGGGCAGAGTGCATCTTCTGCAAGTTTGCAGATGATACAAAACTGGGAGAAGTGTTTGATATACCAATTAATTGTGCTGCTCTTCAAAGGGATCACAGCAGGTTGAAGAGACGGTCCAACAGGAATCTCATGAACTTCAACAACAGGAAACAAATTCTGCATCTGGGAAGGAATAAGTCCAGGCATCAGCTTCATGCTGAGGTCTGACTGGGTGGAAACCAGTTTTGCAGAAGAGGGTCTGTGTTCCTGGTGGACAGAAAGTTCACCATGAACAAGCAATGTAAAAGCCAAGAACAGAAACTGATTAAAAAAGTTTTGCTGCTTTTTTATTTTCTTTTCCCAAGTTTGGAGAAAAGTTTACAAAGGAAACCATTTTATACTCTTACAACAGGTGAATTGATCATGTTAATACTGGTATCAATCCAGCTGGCACCACCAGTGCAAACTAACCACTGAAGTAT
This sequence comes from Urocolius indicus, assembly GCA_013401255.1. Taxonomy (NCBI): domain Eukaryota; kingdom Metazoa; phylum Chordata; class Aves; order Coliiformes; family Coliidae; genus Urocolius; species Urocolius indicus. The sequence goes on along the minus strand of WBNH01002057.1, from coordinate 119,170 downwards.
TAGACAAAAATGAATATGTCACCTATAGACATGTGAACCAGGTTTGCACATTCATATCACGTAATAAAACCACATGAATACATGTAAACAATACATTCCCAGTTAGGCCATCTGGTCTTTAACTGCTGCCTCTGTGTTTGCTGATGTAGGATACCAGCACATGAAAGACTGACTGATATTTATAAAATATTTTTATCAATTACAACCCTGCTATAATTAGAGTAAGACATACATATAGATAAATTTTAATCAACTCTGCCACTTCCTAATAGTCTCATCTTAATTATAGGAAATCTAATGTTGCTATTCTTTTATTAGATAGGCATGGATATTTTTAACAATTCACATAGATGAATTTAAAAATATATTCTTGAAATACACATTTTCGCATTTTATTCTTTATGAGTGCTTTTATAAAGTAATATGAGGTGCTTCAGAAAAATGATGAGGAAAATATAGCATAAAACTGGGAATAATGTCAACATCTATAAATAGGTATTTTCGAAAGTCAGATATAAGTTCACAAAAAGTTAAGTCACCTACAGAATAGAACCAGTTTCAAGAAAAGAAGCCGAAACAGCCATTACTGAGAGTTACTGACACTGTAACAAGTACCTCATGGAAATGATGAAGGCATATGAGATTCCATCACAGTAGAAAAAAAAATCAGGGCTCTCTCCAGCTCTAACAATTCACACCACAGAAACTGACATATGACTGATGCCACAAGATGGTAAGATAATACATTTGGATTTTGTCTCAATAGATGGGGATTTTTTTTCACTGTAGTAGTAACTAAAGTGCCTGGGAGAACTATATCTGCTAAGAACTGATTGGTGCGATAACTCTTGACTCCAAAAGTACATTCATCTATAAATATTTTAAAAATAAAAATAACCTGAGGCAGAGGGAAATTATATATTACGATATGAAGTAGGGGGCTTGATTCTGAGTGAAAAAAAATCATGGAGAATAACATTTCAAAGAAGAAAAATTGGAACACTGCCAAACCTAGGTACCAACAATGTGACAAGACCACTAATTTTTTAAGAGGCCAAACACTTTGATGTCACTTTACATTAGTCTGCAACTCTATTTTAATTAACAGCAAGAAGAAAGATTTGGGCTCATTGTTCTGAAGAAAAAAAAACATGTTTTTCAAAACCTGGCACTTTTAGAAACATATTTGAAAGGGTCAGTATTTTAAGGATCTCAAGAATGACTCAAAGGGTCCAATTTGATCCAGTTTAAGTCAGACTCATTTAATGTAGTGAAGCAGAACACATCTGTATTACTGAAGTGTCCAAAAGCTACCTCTAAATACTGTCATATATATTTAACACACAGTTTGTGAGAAAATGTTGAAGGCCATTTAAGTAGATGTTATCTCCTTCATTGTTTTGTTTGTAAATACTTTATTTATAACAACACACTGAAGAAATGACAGAAAAGCACAAAATCTGTGGGTCACTTGAAGTATTACATGAGGGAAGTTGATTACTTTCTTTAAGATCTCTATTCATGGCCATGGGATTTGCATTTCTAACATCATCTCATTGATATAAAAGAATACAAGAAATATGATTAATTAAGAACAAGTAAAGCAAATCCAGAGTTAATGCTCTATCACTGATGCTGTTCTTAATGGATTCCCATGCACAGAGGTGTTGTTACAGCCCCAGTTCTTGCAGCATTGCCAGTTTTCTGAGTTCATGAGAAGTGAAACCACTAGAGGATGAGTTAAGAATACCAGGACAGCCTTGCTCTGAATTTCTGTGCTTTAGCTGCTTTAAGTGACAGCCATAACAATATACAAGCAGTTTAACACTGTCAGTGTGGGATTTGGGCAGCAGGTTTATTTTACTGTTGACAAATATAGTACTTGAGCCTGAACCATTTATCCTGGGATAGAACATGGTATAAAAGGTTGTTGACTAGAAACTCTGAATAATTCATTGCCTATGCTCTCTTTTCAGTAAGCTAGTAAGTCCCATTTTAGATCAAACCTGCCAGTATGGCAGGATGTTGTCATCTAGGATGATTGGAAACATTTTTGCTACTCTCTTATTTTGAATTGAGCTCTAAAGAAGAGTTCAAAGGGGCAGAGCTGACAGGGATATTCTCTCATAACAATCCTAGCAGTGTGAGAGTCACATAGATAGCCAAAGAAGAAGAGAAATAAGCTTTGCTTTCTAGCAAAGTAAAGAGAAATGCTTTATGTTTCTTCTGTGATACCTGCATTCACTGCAAATGTCACCAGGAAGAAATCGTATTTTGTGAATGAGACAGGGTTCGATGCTGTAACACAGTCTTCATCCTGAGGTGGTTACACTGTCGTTGCACCCAACTTGTACATTTCAGTGTGGATGTAGTACAGGCATAGCCCAAAGGGTGGGAACCTGGTAATTTTAGAGAAGTATAGTGAGTTTATTAGTACTTCTGATATTCAGACTAGATAATTACAAAACAGGTTTCTTACTAAAATACAGTGATAGCTCTTTTCTTTTTTTTTTTTTTTAAATTACCTTGCAGAACAATCTTACTAGTCAACAGAGATATTAACAAAATAATTCAGCAGAACATGAGAAGCCTAAGTATTCACTCAATGCCAAGTTATCTTTCTATTCCTCTTCCTATAAACCAACTCTAAGTTAAAATGTGATTATTTTTTTAATCTCTCTACCTAAAAAAGCATACCAGTGTAACATCTGACGTAAGAGAAATATAACAATGTGGCCTTTACGTGTCATGATCCCTCACTTTCTAACCTTTTCACAGTTCCTATGATTAAAAATAGTTACTTTTTGAACATGCAATTTGCACGTTAGGCTTTTAAGTGAGGAAAAATCAAGTAGCTACCTTTTTGAAGTAGCTTCTTTACAACAGCTGTTGCTCATTGCTTTCTCTCCTGTTTTATCCGGAAAGAACTTCTAAGTTTACGTATTTTTTCTCCCAATCCATTTTGATTTTATTAATTTTGAAGAAATAATAACTACAGTTCTATAATGCCGGTATCTCAGCATTTCAGCATGCTTATTAGATCTAGCTTAATTGTTAACAGTATTTACGGATTATTTTCTTTGATATTCTCTGCTATGCTTTGTTGGTGGGAGTGTGAGAGAGAGAGGCTTGTAACTTACTATACATGTTTTGGGTTGTCAGGTGCTAATTTTGTACTAAGCTTGACTGAAAGAAATTCTCCGAATATAATATCTGTCTATGGACAATATCTGACCTCAAATATGGTTACTTAAGATGCTGCATTATTCATCATACTTACTCAGTAAAATTGCACATCTATTTAAGTAACACTTGAATATATGTCAGAATATTGTGACCTAAAATTATGTCTGGGTTTTTTGGGGTTTTTTTTACATATTGCATTCAATGTTATCATGGAGATTCAAGAGTCTGACACTGCAGAGAACACTCTCTAAAAATGACATTGCATACAAATCTTTAAATATATTAGAAACTGAGTCTATTGAAAAGCAGAAAAACTTTAATTTACTTTCTAAAAATATCAGCAGTTAATTCTTCCTAAGATTCTACCCTACCTTTCAATTACTAAAAGCTTAAGAATTTTCACCCAGTAGCATACCAGTAATTTATAGGGAAAGGCAGAAGTTAGTGATTAAATCCCTTCTAAAAGACATTTTAAACATGAGAGGTAAAATGAGAACTGATATTAGTAAAAATATTGTCTTTACAAAACAGAAACAAATTATCTTTCCTGGAATAATAAATGTAAACTGAAATTATTAGCATGTTCTTATGTAAAAAAAAAGATTTTAAAAAATTCAAAATGTTATGATAGGTATAAGTTCAGAAAGAGTATACATAGTCTACCACAGTTTGATACCTGTCTGCTAGCTTTGGGAACAAAACTATCTGGCCATGACTAAACTACATGTCAGGCTGAGAGGAAGGAAGAGGGCATTTTTCTTCAGACAGTAGGTCTCACAATCCTTACCATGTGCTCTAGAGCTGACAAGTGTTTGAGATTCTTGTGAGACTGTTGGGAGCAGCAGAATACAATTAGAAAATATCCATAAAACACTCCAATGAAGGCCAGATTCTGACTTTTCACACTTGTTGGACACTACAAAATTAAAACTCATCTGCCAGTAGAATGTCGATCTAGTACACTCCAAGGCTTTGAAAATGTGTTTCAGTTATCTCCACAGAAGCAGTGACACCAAACTAATGGGAGGAAAGCATCTGTGAAACATTCAGCATCTGCTGCCTTCCAGAACAACTGGTTGTTTTAAGTTTATTTTTTGGCCACACACCGATGTATGAAAGATTAGCCAGGAATGAAAATATTTACCAGAGAACTACAAATCTCTGAAGAAAAAATTGAGTTATTTCTATGAACTACAGTTTTGCAAATAAACATGAATGATGTCTTGCAAAACCTCTCATGTACTACAGCATTTCAGCATTTGCAACCTAAAGACATTCTACACATAGTAAAAGTCTACCAATAGCTAGGTCAGAAAAAAAAGTGCTTCTGCATGATGCCTAAACTCTTCAGCAGTTGCTGGTGGTAGCATGCAGTGCAAAGTGTGACAAGACTAAAGCTGTCCCTCTAAATCTGGACATAAAATGGAAGCAAAATATTCAGTTGAAGATGAGTGACTAAGAAGGAAAGCAAATTTGTTCTCATTTATTCTTCAGTCAGCTTCAGTTAAATCTCTTATTTTTGACCTATAGTTTTTGTACTTATGTTTACTTTCTACATCATTCCATATTCCAGGTACTGTACTCCCATTCACATGTTTGTATACAACAGCTTGCACACAAAGCATCTTCAGCAAGGCTTTTCATAAAATAATGAAGGTAATCTCAATTATATTTTTTTCTTTAAGTTGAAAAAATTGCTTGTTATAGACCTGCTTGCCATGTCATATATGACATACCTACAATTTTATGGCAATCACAATTTCAGCCACTATTTGGAAGCAGAAATATGATCTAGCTTGGTTCAAGCTAGAGAGTCAAGTCCTACAGGCAAGAGTTGCAATGAACTGTCTTATGTGGATTAGGCTTAGAGAGGCACATTAGTCTTTTAGCCATTAAAATTGGTCGTAGTCAGAATGGAAAGAGGTAATGTCAAAGATGATTACTACTACTCTGAAGACAGGTGATGAAATTTTCCTAGGGAAACTGTGTGAAATCTTGTCTTCATTAATATTAGCAGGAAAACTCCCCGTAGCCACAACATGCTTGGGATTTCATCTGTTGCCTCCTGCAAAAAACGAGCTCTTTGTGTGCTCTCTGATTGTGTTCTCAGACATTCCTGAAGTTATTTATGTTATTTGCATTCTCAAACACTCTGAGAAACATTTGGCTCATAATGAGCAGAGTTTTAAAATTTTAGCCCATCATGTATTTAAAAACTTCACCTAGAGTGAACATTTGGGATTCTTATGAACATTCTTTTAAAAATGTAGTAAAAGCCTCAAAGCCCAGTATTTTGTGTTCTCAGTTTCCCTTTCTTTCACTCCTTGAAAAGCTCACTTGTAACATGGCAATTTTTAAGCTACACTTTCTTTGTTTCTTACCCTCTATCAAATAAAAAGGCATTGTAAATTTTATGGTAGTGCTCCTAAACCTGACAGTACAATATGTAAGGCACCCTCACAGTTCTCTACTTTATATATTATTTTTATGATGAGAATTAAGGGCTTTATGAGGCTGTAATTTCTGACATTACCATCTTTTCCTAGGAACTCAGTGTTATCCCTAATACACAGAACAGGAGCTACGACTTTTCAAGGTCAACTAAACATCTCAAATTAGGAAATGGAAATTTGAAAAAAATGTTTCTGTCTTCTGTCCTAATTGAAAACATTTTCACATAAAATTACAAATAAATACAAATATGACATGTATTTATAGGCTTCAATCCTGAAAGTGCAGGAGCAGTACTATATCTGCCTAAAGTCTCTTTGAAGTGACGTGTCAATGAAGTAAATTTGCTTTGAAAAGTGACAAAGATGGTCTTGTGGGAGAGATCACCCAAAGCAGATGACATTCATATACAAGAAGTAGATGGTGTTCAGTAGACTGGAAATCTCCACCCATTCCCTGGTATATGGGTTCAGCACTTCATCTCACAAAGCCACCTGTCTGAAATGTCTTCTCCTCACTCTGCCTTCTACTCTGTAGGATCCATTTTGAAAACATGTTTTCAATATCAGAAATAAGAGTAGTCTTTCCATCAAACATTATGCTAGAGAGATCACTATTGTCAGGTAGCCTGACCTGATGGGAATGGCTCTACCAGAAAATTGCCATCAGTGCTAAAGTTTCCTAAAGTATTTAAGAAATTAATTTTGATTCACAGAACTCACTTCTCCTACTGCTTTGTATGTGTTTAATGGTCAGGATAGTTAGTTTGCAATACCTATTACAATCAAACATATTTTTGCCATATGTAACAGGTTATAGCAGAAACTGCTGTTGTTTCTAATGAACATTGTACCTAAAAATACAAGTCAAATAACAAGCCCTCAGGCTCTGATCATCCATTAATTCCATTAAAGAAACATAATAATTAACACAACATAGAATTTACACAAGTCAACAGATTCCTTCAGTTGCTCAAAAAAAAATTGTGGTTGGGTTTATACTGTATGAATCAATGGAACAGAAGTTGTAATCAGAACAATTTTTTTTCTATCAATCTTTCATTAGAAAAAAATATTGTATTAGAATGAAAAAATAGTTGGTATTGAAATCAATCAAAACTATTTCTATCTTTATTCACTCTGACTCACAATTCATTAAGGAAGTGAGTCCTCACTAATAAGCATTAATGATGTCTTTGGTAAAGCAGTAATTTTCATTTCAAGAATACAAGAGGCTTAGTGTAGTATCTGTTAAAAAAAATCTGCAAAACTGTTGAAATTATATTTGTGTTTCTGGCTTTATTGTTTCGATTTGATTTTGAAGGCATGCAAGCATCTTTGAGGTAAAGAGCTCATAGTTCTTCATAAAACTTGTATCAAAATAGTTATTTGTCATAACTCGAGTGTTACTAATTTCTCAAATTTGTCCTAGAGCTGCTTCCAATTTGTGATTTTGTTATGTGTAAACAGCAACAACAAAATTAAAGCAAAGTAAGACAAGAATGTGTTGACAATCTAACTAATGTACTACACCTTCACATTTTGACATATATTAGAATGTGGACAGTTTAGTCTTTTACTAACAGCTCTAATCTTTTTGGATAAGGTCTCACATCTCCACTCTTTGCAAAAGTTTGATTGTGATATTTCTTGAGTAGAAATGAACTCTGAGACAGAATTCTGTACTGCATAGAAAGAAAAATACAACACAGAAACTATCTGAACCATATTTCTACTTAACATAGACTTGCAAAAGGAAATAGCTTGTTTCTGTCCCTAATCTTGCATCTGTGTGAGAACCTTGCAAGCTGACTGACATACCCTCTCTGTCGGGTACCAGAAACCAGTAGCTAAACTGTTATACTCTAAATTGTTTCAGCCCAATAAGACAGAAGCAAAGTACTTTCTAACAGTGTTTAGATGTAAAATTCTGCTTCTTCAAGAGATAATCTCAAATAAAGCAATGATTATATGAACCACCCCTCACCATAGGTACTTTTACCTGTAAATAGGCACGTACAAGGCAAAACTTATGCTTAAACTAGGAGTTAAACACAGCATTTCAATAGCAAAAACTTTTTAAATGCATTATATGTACTGCTAACACAACATTTATTACTGAAAATCCTAGGTGTAAAGTCCCATGACTAACACCTCACTTTTTGCATCCCTGTGGTTGTCAGCCTAGAAAAGAAAGCATCTGGTTGGCTGTCCTTGCAAAAGTTGTAGCTATTTTTGCAGGCAACATGTAGTTCCTTCATTGTTCATGAATATATTAAAAGTCACGTTTTGTGGACTATAATACTGCAGGGAAATACTGTACTGACAGTCTTGGAGACTGTGGCCCTGTATTAATCCGATTTACATATATATAGTAATACCACAGGACTTCATGAAATACTTCAGAGACAAGAAATTATGGGATATCCATTTCAGTGAATATTGAATTTTTGGTTCAGCCTTTTAACGGGCAAGTTAAGTCACAACATCAATGCTAATGTTTTGCTAGATATGTCTGAGTTCCAGTTATTTTAGTAGGTATTTTATTCTATTTTATTTTTACTGTGATAAATTTGTATACAGTTTATGAAGGTCATCAAACTGTTTAACCTGGCTGTCTAATCCATCTTGCTTGGTATTTTAATGAAGGCATTATTACATTTTTTCTAATCAACTATCAATATCACAGGCTAATAAATTTTTCTCTAATATAAAATACACAGGTAAACACTGAGGTTTATTTTTTTTTAATTCAAGATTCTTTTCTGTTTTGATTGATATTTTTTTCAAGTTTAAAAAGAAAGTTTAAGACATCCTTTTCCGATAGAGTAAATCTTCAATATTTTTACATATTTTCAGCTATTATAAATTTCTTGTAATAAAGATATTCAGAAAATATTTTTATTTTGCTAGCTGTCATAATTCACAAATGATCCCTCTTGCTCAGATGAACATACAAAAAATAATGAAAAAGGTTATCAACTAAAAAAGCATTGTAGTAAACTTCAATGTGACCTGAAATACAGCAATATTTTACTCCTTCCTGAGCTCATAAAATCTTGCATATTATTAAGATATCTTCAATATCTTTTTTTTTTCACTATGTTCCAAAGTACGGGTTTTATTAAGTTATAGGATAATTATAAATATTGGATATCTCAGTCTTAAAGTTGGAATATAAACTTGTAGATCCAATTAGAGCACTCATGACTCATCTATGAGTAAGTGGTTTAATCCTGTCTGGGTGTCAGATGCCCTCCAAAGGTATTCTATCACTTACTACCTCAGCTGGTTAGGGGCTAGAAAATATAGGGCTCATGGGTTGAGATAAGGGCAAAGAACCACTCAGCAATTACTGTCATGGGTAAAACAGACTTGACTGGAAGGGAACTTGTTTGATTTACTAACAGTCAAAACCAAATCTTAAAACACATCCATCCATCCATCCTTCACTTCTTACAAGGTTTCTACCTCCTCCTCCCCAGTACTGCAGTTGCATGGGAATGGGGGTTATGCTCAATACATCACAGATTGTTTTTGCTGCTGCTTCCTCTCAGGAAGAGAACTCCTCACACTTCTCACTGGTCCGGTGTGGAGTCTCATCCATAGGAGATAGTCCTCCATGAACTTTTCCAGTGTGAGTCCCTTCCACGGGGTGCAGTCATTCAGAAACAAACTGCTCCAGCTTGGTTCACCCATGATGTCACAAGTCCTGAGAGCAAACCTGTTCCAGCACCGAACATGAGTTCACAGGTCCTGCCAGGAGCAGTTTCAGTATAGGTTTCTCAGAGGGTCACGACCTCTTCAGGTATCCACGCACTTCAGCAGGGGATCCTCCATGGGCTGTAGGTGGACCTCTGCTCCACCTGGACCTCTATGGCTGCAGGGGCAGGGCCTCACCATGGGCTGCACCACAGAGTGCAGAGGAATATCTGTTCTGGCATCTGGAGCATGAGCATCTCCTCACCCTACTTCTGCAGTGACTTTGGTGTCTGTAGAGATTTCTTCTCACGTTCTCACTCCTATCTTCTGCTGTAATTTTAGCACCTATGCAGTAATTTCTTTCCCTTCTGAAATATGTTAATCACAGAGACATTACTTCCATTACTGATTGGCTCAGACATCTTTAAACTGGGAAGCACTGGCTCTATCAGATACAGAGGAAGTCTCTAGCATCTTTTAGCAGAAACCACCACTGTAGTCCCCCCGCTACCAAAATCTGATCCCACAAATCCACTAGAGTAACTCAGAATTATTTGTTACCAGACCCTGGATTTCTCAGACAGATTCTAGGTACAGACCTCAGCTGTACCTAGAAGGCAAGGTAAGCGGTAAGGAGGAGTTTAGAGCTGTGCTACAAGAAAGTTCATTGTTCTGCCTTTTGGTTTACTCTTGGTGCATCTATCCACATAAAGCAATCTTTATGATAAAGTACTTTTCAATCTGCACCCTCCTCTTTAGACTCATCTCACAAGATGCATGGATATTAAATAAAACAATGCTCACCCTCCTTCTGTCGTATCAAATCTGTTTTCATGCTGGCACAGTAAGAAGAGGCCAGTCCTTAAACTCTGAGGAAGGTAGGCAACTACTTTTGGACCCTCATTCTCACTTATCTCTTAGATGGTCCAAATGATCCTTGAATTCAGGTGGGGTTTTTTTTTGGCTCCATATATACTGTCAGATTTGGTTTAATGTGTGTAATTTAGTCAATTCAAAAGTTTCTTCTTCTTTCCTTTCCCAAAACAGAAATTCCTCTCTATCTCTAGTACTCCATAGTCAATAACCATTCCAAAAGTCTCTAACCATTTCACTGTACCATTATTTTATACCATGGGGGTATCACATTGATATTGTTGAGCAAAGATAACAACAGAGAAACTAAATGCTGAAGATAAATGTCATCTAACATTACTAATAAAACAATTCATATAAAGGTAGATACTTTGAATAAAATAATACCAGCAAGAAACTTAGTGTCTGCTTTTTTTCCCAAAGGACAAAAAACCTCAGTTTGGATAGAGAGAAATCAGAAACTAAACCACAAATAGTATCCTCAAAAATGAGTTTGGATTTCATGAGGAAATAGAAAATGCCAGAAACCTTCCTTAGCCATCAAAGGTAAAAGCAAAGAAAGGAGAGAATGAATCCAGGTTCCTCCATCCAAAAAAAACCTCCTGCCTTAGCCTGTTCCATGCTAATTTGCAATTTGAAAGAGGGGTTTCATTACATTCGGTTATCAGATCCTGTATCCATCTGTGTATAAAATATACTATGTAACTTTATAGCACTCTGGATACTAGGGCTTGGTCATGTAAGGGTTTCCAGCTTGCACATTCAGATGGGTAGAACTGATATTTTTTGTTGCATAATTATTATATAGCAAAGCAAGAAAATTGGCAATGAAAACAGATGTGAATCACTGCTAAATTCCTTTTCAGTTATTTTTAAATTAATACTATAAAAAAACCTCAGAAATTTTGGTAGTTTCATTTTGTTTACTATTTTTAGCTCTGCTTAATTTTAGGTTCATTTTGCCTACATGTTCTCTTAAAGTTTAAAAACAGGAAAATTCCATCTTGGATAGAACAAAATATTTTAGACTTCTAAAGCAAATTTTATTTTTGGTCCCAATATTTTCTTTATTGTCTTGGTCCAGGCCAGTGATTTATTTTTTAGTTTAGGTTATTAATAGAAAGGCAGAAACTACAGCACCTAGACATGATTTTTGTCATTGAAAAACCTCATCAGGCAAAAAGGTTCTGTGAAATTCTGATTTTATTTGTTAATATTGATGTCTACAATTTTATTACTGTCCTGGGTTTGGCCAGGATAGAGTTAACTCTCCCCAGCTGCCGCTGGGGGCCGTGGCCAGGCTGTTCAATCCCATGTGACATCACGCTCGGGATATCAGGGCAGCAGCTGGGCCGGGGCGGCGCTGCGGCCAGTGCGGGAACTGCAGTTCTGCCGCCGGGCTGAGCGCTGGGCTGAGCGCAGTGAGCAGTTACATTGGGCATTGCTCATTTTTCTTTGTCCTTTGGCCATCGTTGTAACTGCCTACTTGTTATGGTGTTCTATTAAACTGTCCTTATTTCAACCCAGAAAGTTCTACAACTCTCTCTTGATTCTCCTCCCCATCCTGCTGAGTTGGGGAGGAGTAACTGGGTGGTTTGGTTATTGTTCAGTTAGGGCTAAACCACCACAATTACAAAATATGACCACAAGATAAATAAATAAACACACAAATAATGATCATAACAATAATATAAAATACATACATGGAGAGGATTAGTCAAACCTTACATTCTGCAAAAATAATATATATTAAAATGTATTAGATAATGGGGCACTCAGAAAACCCTGAACTCTCTGAGTAAGGTTAAATATATGATTCTCAACTTCCTTCAATTTACTGGTTGCCTAAATTTTAATATTATTTTTTTAATCTTTCAGGCAAAGTTAAAAATCGTGTTTGGCCTACAATGTCTATTTATTTTGATACTATGTGATATAAAACAATGAGAGATGTGAGCTCTTGAAAGTTCGGACACAAACCAATCCATCTCTGTGTCCTTGAGGTTAAATGCAGATTCCCTCCTGTTCTTAATGGCTCATGGCAATGCCACATAGGCGAGATGTGGTAGTTTCTGTGTTGTATTGTTATATGAGTGCAATCTTCTTTGTGTTAACTGCCATAGTTAATGGCCAACATTTATAACCAGGCAGTTTATTCTGCATCTGGAGCAGTAAATTCAGCCAGAAGTAAGAAAAGATGGATTTGTGCTGAAAGTGCTTAGTCAAGCCCCACACTTCATTTGGAGTGGTCCTTAAATGAGACGCTGCTCAGGTGCATACAAATATTTGCCTACAGCAGCTGCTCTTCATTCTCAGGGGTGTAACGTGTAGCTTATGCTTTCCCACATGTAGTACATGTCACTTCTTCAAGTGTGTTTATAGTATCCTAGTGGAAAGGCTTAAAAATCTGCAAGCCTCAGACCCCAGAGGTGCAGAAGTTTAAAGGTTAAGATAATGCTGATGTTTGAAAAGCCAAGGCAAAGGAAAATAAGCTTGTTTCCACTTTTGTAGGTGAGTACTCAGAGGGTGATTGTTATGACCTGGGACCACATATCAGTGTAAAATTTCATAGAAGTAGCTGTGATACGGTTTCTCATATTTGGAACATTTAGTTTTTTACTTCTGCTCTTTCATAGAAATACATGATAGTTAAAATATACTGACTCAGGATGATTCTCCATTTTCTTTCACTGAAATACCTTTCACGTTGCTCATTCAAGACACAGCGTTATTTGCACTCATTCCATAAATTCTTGAGTGAGCACTATATATAATTTTGTATTCTACTTGTTTCTGGAAAAGAGAAGTAATTTCTCGTCACTTGTTAAAAAAAAAAACATTTAAATATTTGCAATTTGGATGTTTTTACTGGCTTCTTTGGGTGTGTGTTTTTCTTTTGGAGGTGAGGGGCAGACAGTTTTAGACATAATATTTTAATTAGAAAAAAAAATGGAGCTTTTTAATACTGATTTGAAGATCTCAAAAAATGTAAAAATGCAATCTACTTATTCAGAAATATACTAAACAGGAACATGCACCTGAAAGTCAAACTGTACATATAAAAAGGTCTGCAGAACCCTCAGGTTTCTCAGGGCCAGAAGCAGAAACACCCTGAGACCTATTTCAGGTCATTTGTTAAATGTTGTCACTTGTTCCAGCCATCCATAAAATACTCACCCATATGCAAAACCGTACATATTAATCGGATTGAATTATGCAGCCAGCTGTTACAACAGCCAGAAAAAACACCTGTCCCTTTTAATGACTACTATCGATAATTTTCCTCACAATGTTCTGAGTACAGTGAGAAATATAGGGGTTTTTTTGATATTTGCAGGTCTAGGTGAACCAGAAAGCACAAGAAATCTTTTCAGAAACTTGAAGTAGTGGTTTTGCCTTGGGCAAGGTTTTGGTAGCAGGGGAGCTACAGGGGTGGCTTCTTTAAACAAAGAGCTGCCAGAAACTTCCCCTGTAGCTGATAGGGCTAGGGCCAGTCAGTTCTAAGACCTGTCCAATTAGCAACAGAGGTAACGCATCTGTGAATAACATATTTGAAAAGGGGAAGAAGTTACAGCACAGATGCTAAACAGCAGCAGCAACAGAGAGTGAGAATGTGAAAACATCTCCACAGACACCAAGGTCAGTGGAGAAGGATGGGGAGGAAGGTGCTTAGGCCCTGAAAGAAAGACTCCCCTGTGACATGTGGTGAAGATCACGGTGAAGCCTTTGGAGGACCCCATGCCAGATTGGGTGAATGCCTGAAGGAGGCTGTGACTCTGTGGGAAGCCCACGTTGGAGCAAGTTGCTGGCAGGACCTGGGAGCCTGCGGGGAGAGACGAGCTCACACCAGAACAGGTTTACTGTCAGGACTTGTGATCCTGTGAGGGACTCAGGCTGGAGCAGTCTGTCCTTGAAGGATTGTTCTCCTAGCGGATGACCCACGTTGGGGAAGGGTGTGAGGAGCTGTACCCGTGGGAGGCCCCATGCTGGAGAAGTTGATGAGGAGCTGCAGCCCATGTGAAGGACCCACGCTGGAGATGTTTGTGAAGGACTGTCTCCTGTGGGGAGGGACCCCACACTGTAGCAGTGCGAAGTGTGAGAAGGCCTCACCCTGGCAAGAAGCAGCAGCAAAGTCCATCTGTAATGAACTATAACCCCCCATCCCCTGTGCCACTAGGGGGAAAGGAAGGAGAGTCCTGGGAAGAGGGAGGGGTGGAGAGAGGTGTTTTAAGATTCAGTTTTATTATTCTGATGGTTTATTAATAAATCACACCTTTTTCTTCCCAAGTTAAGTCTGTTTTGCCCATAAAGTTGATTTCTGAGCTATCTCTCTGTCCTTATCTCGAAACACAAACTTCTCGTAATATTTTTCTCTCCTCTATCTAGTTTAGGAGTCAGGGTGATATTACAAGTTGGTGGGCATCAGGCCCAGTGAGGGCTAGACCACCACACTTATTCACCTAGGTCTTTTAATTGACGCACCACAACTAGACTGTGATAAGTTACAAGCAATGAAACTTCAAACTTTTGAGAAACATCCCTTGTTCATTATCAATCAATATGTTAAAACCTCTTCAGCTCACTCACCCCCACTAAATTAAAATAAGATATGAGTATGAATTGATTGAGCAGAAGCTATTTCAGCTCTCATCAGTTTCAGAGCTCTCTGTTCCCTGCTGTGACTATATAAGAGCAAGAGAAAGGTACAGGCCATTGTGAAGTTGCTGTGACTTTTTGTTTGCTCTTCTTATTTAAATCCTGTTTAGTCATGGAACATTGCTGCATAAAACTGCCACTTTCCACTCAACACTTCTTTTTGGTGGCATTTTATCTGTTACTGTTTCTCTAAGCCTCTGTTTCTCTAAGCCTCTATCTGTTACTGTTTCTCTAATTTCAAACATATTTGGCTTCCTCATGTAGAACTAAAGTATAATTTAACCACAGTGCTTTCTTAAGACTTAAAGATCACATCGAACATAGTTTCATTCAAGTGATCAACTGTCATGGTTTAGCAAGGAGCAGCTTTTGCTTGGTAATAGGGGGAGGGGGTTGCAGTAAAGACCCAGTAAAAAGTTCTTGGGTTCAGACCCACGTCTGGCTCGGATTGGCCAATCTGGCCCCTCTGTGATCACTATTTAGAGACAGGAATTCAAAGTGCTTGGGAGGAGGTGAAAGAGTGGCACAAGATGGAGGCGACCATGAGGACCCCACAGTCAGAGAGAGAGAGGAAGGAAGGAGGAGCACCAGACCAGAGATCCCTCTACAACCTGTGGTGAGAATGCAGGCTGTACCCCTGCAATCTATGGAGGGCAACAGCAGGACTGAGAGCCACCAGCAGCCCTGTGTGAGTGCACTCAGACGAGCAAGAGACTGTGTGAGGAGGCAGCCATGACACAGGACATGCTGGAGGGCCTGCGCATCGCACAGCAGACACACACAAGAGAGAGAGAGGAACTGCAGCCTTTGGGATGAATGCATGTCAGAGCACCCTGTGCAGGGCTGTCATGTGTGTGAGGTACCCCGCGGAGCAGCAGGGAGGGCTGGTGCAGGGCCCACTTGCCCTGAGGAGAGACAAATGGCAGAAGCCATCAGGAATAGACTGACTGGGGAGATCACTAATTGGCCAGGCCTGGGTCAGGTGCAGGGTCCAGCTTAAAACTGACTGGCCCTAACCCTGTCAGCTACAGAGGAAGCTTCTGGCAACTCTGTTTAAAGAAGCTACCCCTGTAGCCCCCTTGCTACCAAAAAAACCCTGGCTCAGGCCAAAACCACTACAACTTCTATGGATTTCTCCTTTCTTAAGGGGAATTGCTCTCCTATTTCTTTTCCGTCATTAAATGCTTTTGCATTATCAAACCATGCTCACATGATTTTCCCATCCATTAGATTCCTACTACCATATTGCTTACTCTTCCATGTTTCATCTTCATAGCCAGCCTAAGCAATTTTCCTATCAGGTCCTGGTCTTTTGTTGAGTCAGAAATTCTTTGCCCCACAAGCATATCATTAAGATGTAATTGACTGGAAGCAAGAACTCCTGTCTACAAGAGGTAAAATAGATTAAGTAACTGTCATAACCTATTATGTATGTCTTTGGACTCTCTTCTGTCTCATGAAATAAAAACATACCACTTCTTAAGCCCAGGAAACCGTTTTGTAAGAGGTAATTATTTATTTTTGAGACATCCAGATTTCTGAAAGTGTTACAGCCTATTAATTAGGCATAGAATTTTTTTTCATCATTAAGTTATCAGCTTTTACTGTCAATAACTACCAGCTCAGTACTGCTGTTTATGAGACTGTTTGGAAGATTTGCATATATTCTGAATAAATGTTTTTGCACACCAGAGAAATAAAAACTCAATTCTCTCTTGCCTTGGGCAAACATAATCCCAGAAATGAAACAATTAAAAATGAACATATTTTCTACCACTTTATTACAATACATCAGAGCTTGCACTAAGGTAACTATTATTTTCAGCACAGTAATACTCAGTTGTGCTCATACCGCATATTTAGAAAACTAAAAGACTAATCCACTCAGGCATAGAAGACTTAGAGAACATCATAAAGGTCAATGTATATTTCAGAACTTCAAAAATTATATTTTACAACCCAAAAAAGAAATACACTTTTCTTCACAGACTATTACCAGGAATGCCTATCTCAAAATTCCATCAAAATAAGTGATCAAACAAGCACAAAAACATTTGTTAAGGAGTATGCTGATGTGGGTCTTCCAGCAAGAGATGGTAATTCTTGGAGGAGCAGCTAAAACTAGAAGGATATGAACGGAATAGTTCTCTGTAGTACAAAACTCTCAATATCTCATTGAACAACCTTTTTTTCAAAGGCTATGGCATAATTAGAGCAATACAATGGAAAGTAAGACCTCTGAGCTTTCTGGCCTTGTTTTTCACATCCATGCCCACAGAAACTTTCCTCTTTCCCCATCATTTTTCCTCCTCAGTGCCATTTCCCTACTTGTTTTAACTTCATAGGCTTTTTAATGTCATTGATTATAGTGAACATGTTGTCTTCTATATATTTTCACCAGAGTTCACACAGATGTTCATTCTGATTGGGACATACAGTGTGAGTCACATACTGCTGAAAAGAATGTATGAGAAGATTGTTCATTCCATGCTACTTTTTACAAGGAAAGGGACTATAGAAGGATTGGTTATTTTTATCTTTGCTTCTACAAAGGTAGTCAAATTATTCATCTCTTTCTCACTGGAATGGGTCTTTCTCACTTCACTCTTTAGCTTTCTCTGATGGCATGACTGCCGGGCTACATGAGAGGAGAGCAGTGGATGACATCTACCTTGACTTTGGCAAGACCTTTAATTTCTTATAGGAATGCTCAGTCAGTGTGACTTGGATGAGTGGATGGTGAGGTGAATTGAAAACTGGCTGAATGACAGAGCCCAGAGGGTGGTGATCAATGGCACAGAATCAAGTTGGAAGTCTGTGGCCAGTGGGGTTCCACAGAAGTTGGTTCTGGGGCCATTCTTGTTCAACATCTTCATCAATGGCATGGATGAGGTGACAGAGTGTACCCTCAGCAAGTTCACTGATGACATAAAACTGGGAAGACTGGCTGATTCACCAGAGTTGAGCAGAGAGGAACCTCATAAGCTTCAACAAGGACAAGTGCAGAGACCTGAAGCTGAGGAGGAACAACCTCATGAACCAGTACAGGCTGAGGGGGTTGGAGTGCAGCTCTGTGGAGAGAGACCTGGGAGTCCTGGTTGACAATAAACTAAACATGACCCAGCAATGTGTCTTCATGGCTAAGAAGACCAATGGCATTCTGGGATGCAGGTCAAGATAGTTTATCCTTCTCCTCTGCCACATCTGGAGTACTGTGCCCACTCTGGGCTCCCAAGTTCAAGAATGACAGATAAATTTTCAAGAGAGTCCAGCAGCAGGATACTAAGATGATTAGAGGACTGGAAGACTGCAAGACCTGGGGCTGTTTAGCCTGGAGAAGATGGAGGGGATATTTTATCAACACTTACAAATACTTAAAGAATGGAAATTAAGAGGTTGAGGTGACCTCTTCTTTTGCCCAGTGTCAGGACAAGAGATGACAGGCACAAGCTGGAACACAGGGAGTTCCAGTTGAACATGAGGAACAACTTCTTTACTGTGAGAGTGACAGAACACTGGAACAGGCTGAGTTTCTAGAGAGGTTATGAGATTCTTCTCTGGAGATTTTCATAACCCAGCTGGACACAGTCCTGTGTGACCTAATTTGGGTTAACCTGCTTCAGCAGAGGTTTTGGACTAGATGATCTCTGGAGGTCCCTTCCAACTCTTACCAATTCTGTGATTCTGTGAGTTTATAGACCTTTTATCTTGTTATTTTTACAAGCTAATCACATGCCATAGGGAGTTAATATTCAAAGTTTATCAGTCTATTGCTAAAAAAAGCCAATGTTAGATTTTGTAAACCTACAGCAAAGCAAAATCTTACCTCCACAATGACAGCTCACAAGCTGTAGAATTCTACTAAGAAAAGTTTCATCTTTATTATACCACTTTCCAAACAGCTTCAAGCTACAATTTTGCAACCTCCTTGGCAGACAGTGAGGCTGAGAACCCAGGATATGCAGTTCTGCCACGGAAAATGCCTCTCAAAATAAGACCTGATGCTGATTGGACTAATGGCCAAATGCTTCAAAGAGAAATATTATTTAATCGGTCCTAGCTCGCCATTTTGTCATGCACCCATCTTTGCAGTACTACATGGGAGAAGACTTTCTAAATCAGCTGGTGGTTTCCTTGTGCCACAAAAAAAAAAAAAAGATTGATAGTATTTGCCGTATTTTATTTATTTATTATTTAGCTAGTAGATGTAAAAATGTTACTGTAATTCACATAGATTTCAAATATGTGCCTCTACCTTATTATTTCAAAGCTATATTTTCATTCGTATCCTTTAGAAATAGTATTGGTTGATAGAGGATAAAGAGGAATGGGAAGAAAGGATAGAAAAGGGAACAAAAACTAATACCAAAAATATATTTGGTTTATTATATAAGGAAACAGAAAATGGCACATGATTATTAGAAATGTACTCCACTGAAAACTAGGTTGCTACTGTCTTTTTCCAAAGACAAAACTATTAATTGCACTGTAATTTGTGAATATTTCTCCTGTCAATGAACTCCCTTTCATTCCTCTTTTAGAAAGACTACATTCGATACTACAACTTGATTTCTTTTTAAATACACCTGTAAAAAAAAAAAATCTTATCAGTGTAACCCTTTTGAGATGACAGAAACGTTTTAAATTCCGTTTAGTCTGTAGATATTTCTAGAAAGACTGGATACTTCTAGGGAGAGAAATGCTCTCTTATTTGCTTTAAGATTTTCCATTTTTCTGAGTGTTTACAAATTGTTCAGTAAAACAGAGTAATTTACTATTGCGACCATAGTGGAGAGAGAGCTTTTTTTAACCAATAATACACATGTAAACATAATTCTCATTGTAACAGAAAAGACTGTGAAAATACAAGTTTACTGTTATCGTCTTCGTGACCTTTTGTTATGACAAAGGTTTGACCAGCTCTTTTGTTGTGATTCCTTGTCATCATTCATCTGTGCAACAGTTTCCAGAATCGAAAATTTTTTTGTATTTCAGAATACTTGTAAATTCTGAATAGACATTAAGTTAAACTTTAATATGTGGAGAATCCATAACTCACTCAAGAGATAGTACATCATCTACCTATCCTGCTGATCCTGAGTGGATATCTCACTACAACAGCAACATACTTGTTGCAAATGCCTGTTAACTTCATGTTGTTTTCAATTAAGGGAGTGCTGAGAGATGTGGGGGTTTTTTTTATTTATTTAACAGTAGTTCTATAAAAAAGAGAAATAATTTGTTCAACCTGAAATAATCCATTTCAAGGGAATAAGATTGGGTGATGGCTGATGAAGATCTTGCAAATTAAATTAGGTTTTTTGAGAATGAAATGTTTCAAAAAATAATTTAATGCTTTGTTTAAAGCACACAAATTATGTATTTAGCAAGATATTTGGAATTTCTTACCTCTGACAGAGAGCATGCAGCATAGCTAAGACAAAATGTATTAACCTGGTGCCACTCTACATTTAGAGAAAAAAATCAAAATCAGTGAAAGAATTGATTTTACATCTACTTCAGGAAAACCAGTGTGATTCATTTTTTCTATAGTAGCTAGCAAAAGGACAAGGGGTAATGGGATGAAGCTGGAACACAAAAAGTTCCACTTAAATATAAGAAAAAAGAATTTCACTGTGAGGGTAACGGAGCAGTGGAACAGGCCGCCCAGAGGGACTGTGGAGTCTCCATCCTTAGATGTCTTCAAGATCCGTCTGGACACGTTCCTATGCTGCCTGATCTAGATGAACCTGCTTCTGGAGGAGGTTGGACTAGATGATCTCTAAAGGTCCCTTCCAACTCTACCATTCTATGATTCTACGATTCTATGATCTGAGAAACCTGTATTCTCCATATGGTCCTGTAAGAAGTGCTCTGATAAGTTTCTTCTCTTTCTACTCAGAAACAGGTATGAAAACAGGCAAGATATCAGTTTAGGAAATAAGGAGAAAGCATGAACTGGTGTTTTGTCTTTTAATTTGGAGGGCAGTGTTCACAACCAGCATTTCTGACATAAGCTGCTTTGAGTGACTTTCTCGGAGACAGCTAGCTTTTCTTCAGATATCCAAACATATCATTCTGTATAAAAAAACAACTCAGTTCATGCCATTTCAGATCTCCTGTGCTTCTGTAAGTCAGTTATATGTGAAGAAAGAAAAGAGAGGAAGACTTTGTTGCAGATGCTGTTTTTCTTTTGTTAAAATTGCACCACAAAGGTTTAATTTCTTCTGACTGTAAAAAAAAAAAAAAAAAAAAAAGAGGGAATGAAACACTATCCCCACCAAGCCTAGAAGTAGATGCTGCTGAAGTGATATTTACATTTGAATGAATATAAGAGCATAAAATGTTGTAGTTGGAGAGGTTTACCCATCAGGACTATTAGCCCATTAGGACTCCTACATGTTAAGTATTCCATTTCTTTAGAACAGCATCTAATTGTTTCTTGAATGATCCTTGTGTTTTGCCTCAGCAATAGTGCCTGATAGGCCATTCCATATGTTCATTATGTGCTAAGTGAAAAAAATCTTGCTAACATCTGTTGGAAGTTAGCTCCCCTCTCATTTCCATTTATGTCTCTTGAAATTCATACTGGGTGGGAAGCAGTTATTCAGGCTGACATTTTACAGTCTCTGGATTTCAACCTTCTTCAGCAAAGACCTTCTTACCTTCATTCTATTTCACATAATATATATCAGCTGATCTACATATATTTTTCTATTACACTTGTTATTATGATGCTAATAAATACATTTTGCCAACTTAAGCATTATTAAAAGAAATTTCAAATAAATGCTATTGGCTTGATGGTCTGCTGATGCAAATCAATATATTTCAACTGAAATTAATAGGGCATGATGGTTTACATTAGATTAGATTTGTCCTCAAAAACAACAAAAAAAAGTGCAAATCTATGTGTGCTTGAAAAATCAGAGTTTGAGATAATATTCATTGAGATAATAATAATTAAAAAATTGAAGAATAAAAAGGTTACTCATACAGGAAACTATGGTGCAGTATGAATTAGGTCTGGAAAAAAAAAAAGACAAGCTGAATTGGAATGGGAGAAACAGTTTGAGCTTTGCCTTGATTTGCTCTGTCTGAAAGATGACTTTGGCATCATTTATTTATTTAATACAGCTTGTAAATCCTCTACAGAGCTCCATGATTCAATGATGCTGAATCTTCCTGATGAATGTTCAAATTTTGTTTTCTCTTAGCATCCTCAGAACTTATTGGTGTAGCAAGCAACTGACAAGACTTACACTGCCAGTCCCAAAGACTGCCATTTTCTCCAGTTAAGAGTAATCTTGTTGAGAAAATTTCTTCCTGATCTGAACTTGAATCCTGTTTTCTTTCTGCACCATAGGTCCTTTAAAGGAAAGGATTAAAAATCTGTGCAGTAAAACCAAAACAATTTCCACTATTACTTCCAGAGTATGACCACAAGTGCCTTCAGTACTGTGAAGACCAGCTTGCCTCTGCCCAGCATGCTGCACCAGGTGTGCTTTCTTTGTAGCGGGTCTGTGCTTTGTTTTAGCCAAGGAAAGGACTCCAACCTCTCCATTCCATCTTTCCAATGAAAAGCAGGTTTGTATTGATTCTTCCAAACCTCAGTGGCCATGAAACACTGAATGAAAGTAAAGCATAGAAGTGGAAACATAAATTATTATTTTTCCTTCAAGGCTCTCAAGAGTCTGTTTATGCAAAATGGAAGAAGTTAAGTACCAGAAACATGTATAGACTGCTTTTCTCTGCCATATATGTGTGCTCTCATAAGTACAAAGGTGTGTATATGCATGCATGTGCAATTATATTTATGCATATAATGCAACTTGCAGTGAGAGGTGATATCCCATTATTTCCAGGAAATTCTTGGAGTCTGAGAGACTGTTGTGGTTTAGGCCCATCAGGGAACAAAAGACCACGATTAGCCTCGAGTACCAAAGACCTGAGGATTGCTAAAGGGCAGGGAGAGCTTAATTGCTGCTTAAGGTCCAGGACAAAACAGACGAGGCTACTCGGCTTGGGGGAGAAAACAGAAAATAATCTAATGCAACACCAATTAAAGCATAAAACTCAAAAAAAAACCCCATAACTAAAATAAAACAACACAGAGTGGTACAAGGATGAAGAGTCCAACCAGCCCTTTAAGATCACCTGCTCCCCACTCCTCCCCTCTTCCCGAGGTTCAGAGCCCTGATAGAGGTGTTTTTACCTCCTCCCCACTGAACGGCTCGGGGGCAGGGAATGAGGGTTTCAGTCAATCTGTTCCTGATGGCTTCTGCCATTTGCCTCTCCTCAGGGCAGGTGGGCACCTCACACACATGGCAGCCCTGCACGGGCTGCTCTGACGTGCATTTGTGCCAAAAGCTGCAGCTCCTTTCTGCCTCTCGTGTGTCTGCTCTGCTATGCACAGGCTCTCCAGCATGTCCTGTGTCATGGCCGCCTCCTCACACAGTCTCTAGCCCATCCAGACGCACTCACACAGAGCTGCTGGTGGCTCTCAGTCCTGCCATTGCCCTCCGAGGCGTCTCTGGTCTGGTGCTCCTCCTTCATTCCTCCTTCTCTGACTGTGGGGTCCCCATGG
Source organism: Urocolius indicus (assembly GCA_013401255.1). Taxonomy (NCBI): domain Eukaryota; kingdom Metazoa; phylum Chordata; class Aves; order Coliiformes; family Coliidae; genus Urocolius; species Urocolius indicus. The sequence goes on along the minus strand of WBNH01002057.1, from coordinate 95,716 downwards.
TCTCTTCAATCTTGCATCACTCTTACACCTCCTCCCAAGCACTTCAAATTCCTGCCCCTAAATAGTGATCGCAGAGGCGCCAGATTGGCCAATCCGGGCCGGAGGTGGGTCTGAACCCAGGAGTTAGGGGAGAGTTCAAAAAACTTTTACCGGGTCTTCACTGCAACCTGCTTCCCCTGTTACCAAGTGAAAGCAGCTCCTTGCTAAACCATGATAGGGACTCTGCTGCAGAATAACACTGCTTATCTTGTTGCTGATAGATATTTCTCACTGCATGCAGCTCTGTAAACTAAACTCAACTAATTTTTTTATCAGTTGCTACGGTGTAAAACTGATCTTTTCTGGCCTAAAACGTCTACCCTCCCTTTTCTTAGATCCATTTTATAAAATTCTAATTTTGTAAAATTTCTAAATAGCAGTAAAATGGTTGCTGTCCAGCATAACATATCTCTTTGACTTCTTGTACCTAACAGACCCAATGAACTCACGAGACAAATCATTCATGTTTAGGCTATTACTTCAAGAAATTCAGTCTTGGATTTCAAGTCTTGTAACGAATTCCTCTCATTTTGTCAGATAAAGCTAAATACTTGAAGACAAAATTTTATCCCTTTGCCATTTTTAATTGTTCAAGATCATTACATTAAATACTATACTCTGTTACACTGAATCACTTTCATTGACCATAATAAATCTAAGGAACTATGAAAGAGGTTTGAGTTAACCTATATCACCTTGTAATCCATCATTCACCTACCTCTATCAAAAGGTATAGTTTAGATGAAGTCCTTTATTGACAATTAGAATAGGCAGAGGGATTGCATCCATACTCTTAGAGTCACCTCGTTAGTTGACAGTAAAGTATCATGTCACTACCACTTAATCTGTTTGATGGGTGTCTATGCCATGAGTTGCAGTTTGCCCTGCTGCTAATTCACTGGTGCTGCTGATGGTTTGTAATACATATGTGTTGTGATTTAACCCCAGTCAGCAACTAAGCACCATTCAACTGTTCACTCTTTCCCCAGCAGTGGGATGGGAATGAGAATCGAGGAAAAAAAAAGTTAAACTCACATAGATATAAGAACACAGAGATAAGAACAGTGTAATAACTAAAATGAAATAAAATATAATAATAATCAAAAAAAAAAGAAAAAAAATGAAGTGGTGCACAATGCAATTGCTCACCACCCACTGACTGACATCTGAGCAACTCCTCTCAGATTACATACTGGACATGATGCCTTGTGGTATGAAACAGCCCTTTGGCTAGCGGAGGTCAGCTGTCCTGGCCATGTGCACCCTCAGCCCACTCGCTGTCAGGCANCCCCAGTCAGCAACTAAGCACCATTCAACTGTTCACTCTTTCCCCAGCAGTGGGATGGGAATGAGAATCGAGGAAAAAAAAAGTTAAACTCACATAGATATAAGAACACAGAGATAAGAACAGTGTAATAACTAAAATGAAATAAAATATAATAATAATCAAAAAAAAAAGAAAAAAAATGAAGTGGTGCACAATGCAATTGCTCACCACCCACTGACTGACATCTGAGCAACTCCTCTCAGATTACATACTGGACATGATGCCTTGTGGTATGAAACAGCCCTTTGGCTAGCGGAGGTCAGCTGTCCTGGCCATGTGCACCCTCAGCCCACTCGCTGTCAGGCAGGATGAGAGGTAGAAAAGGCCTTGACACTGTGCAAACACTGCTCAACAATACAAAAACATCCCTGTGTTATCAGCATTCTTTTCAATGTAAAAAAACAATACAGCCCAGTACCAGCTGCAAGGAAGCAGCTAGTAAGCATAATAAAAATACAATCTTCTTTCCATTTCTCCCTTCAGCACTTTTTTTCCACTCACTCAGAATTATACATGTACACATATTATAGTAATAAAGAAATTTCTTTTTTAAACTATCATTGAAGATGAAAGAATTATTAATGAAAATATTTCATATAATTGCAGAGGTATTCCACCAGCTACCGTTTCTCTGTTCGCATTGAAGTTTAAGGATTCTGCCAGAAAAGAAACTCCATTCTCATTTCAATTGTATAACACTGTATGGTATACATTTCACATTTTTAGCTTCCTACTATGAATGCAAGATGGTGATTCTTGTCTTCAGCTGGTGAAGGATTTATTTAGAAAATAAACCACCTTACCTGGAATAACACAAGAAAACCACAAAAAAACTTTCTCTGGGATGTGCATTCCTTTTGTAATTTGAGCACACACAGCTTCTAGTAAGGGTCAGGGCAATACTTTAATTATAACAACAGAGTCTGATATTTCTTTTTGTTTTTTACCTCAGTAGAAAGATTGTACAATTCTAAGGTCTCTTAGAATAAGACTTTTTTGTTTGTTTGTTTCTGTTGAATAATATTACATATTAATATGTAATAACATGAATATGTACGTTTTAGGAAACATGGTGTTAAATGCCCTATATTATATGTGGTCATCTGTATGCTGTGAATATTCTCTATGTAATTAACTTCTAGGGGAAAGACACTGACTATCTAGACTTCCAAGGCTCAACTTTTTCTATGTTGGAACAAACTGTTCAACTTCATTTCTAACATCTGTTTACCTGTTTCCTAGATACTGGGGCTGACATTCAAACATTGTTTATGTAAGAGCAGAGTAGCTCCACATTTAGAAAAGTAAAAAAAACCCTATATTTCTGTAAATATTATCACCAAGCAAGAGATAGAAATTGTTTAGTGATTCATTTACTGCAAAACTTGTCCTGAAAATATAGCATTGTAGCCTTGTGAACCTTATGCTGTGATGTAGAAAGGCCAAAAGAACAAAAAAGGAAAGGTTTAGATAAAGTTGTTGCACAGACCAGATCAGCTGGCAAGCCTGTCCCAGAGATATTTACAATGCCTCCCTTCCTCTTCCCAAATATAGCCCCAAAACAGGTGAGAGAATTCAGAGTGCCAACTGGCACTCTCTCTGCTTTATTTATTCTTCTTCATATTTCAGTATTCCAGAGGATACTCAACTACAGTGTGAATGACATCTTATAGGTTTCTACGTTAGGAATCAATATGATGATTCCTATTGATGCAGATCTTTCTCTGCTTTTTTGTTTGTTTGGTTTTTTGACTTTTTTATATTACTGGGAGAAAAGAGTGGGCTAACTCTGCAGTCCTCTGACAGGAAAAGATAAATAGAGTTCCTTCACATTGATGTTCATCTGAACTGAAGGAACATTCATTTCTACTCTTTGCAGTATGAGGAACTAACCAAGACATTTTTTACACCATCTTTGCTCATAGGAAGACTATGTCTTTGGATTTTTTTCTTAGCTTCCAGAAAGATGTTTATGCCTCAGAGAACGGCAAGAAGTAAATTGGAAATAAGATTCTCCACTTAAAAAAATATATTTAGATCAGAAAAACATATTCTTGGTTATAAGGTAAGATTTTATTTAATTGTAATAATATAAAGACAGTCTAATCAGGATTTATAGCAATTTGGGCTACGATCTTAAGAAAAAAATGCCTGGCAGGGTTATGCTCTGAATGTATTAAATATCCTAAAGAGAAACTCTTTAATGAATTACAAAGATTTTTTTTATTATTGTTTGATATACTTGACTATCCAGATTTTTAACTTGCATTAATCTTAGAGCAACATGATGTAGAAAAGACTCTGACTTGCCTCTTTTGGTCTGGTCTTATCCAGACCAGTTGGCATTGTTTGCTACAGTATGTATAAATTCCTTTTACAGTATAAAAGTCAGTGACAATATGGTCATGAAGGAGCAAGACATGATAACATGTCCTGGCCTTTGTGATTTCTGAGCTATTTCAGAGTAAAGAAGACAATGAAACTGCTCTGAGTGTAAGTGTAGCAATTTTAAGAGGAATGTAGATATTTGGAAAAGATTTAATCAAGACATCACTCTGACTTACCAATTAAAAGTGAAAGCAAGAAGAAACACAGAAGGTAGCATTATTTCTGATGACATCTGGGTTTTACATACCTGGTACTTTTAATAGTTTTCTGCTAGTCAGAGGCAGCTAATCATAATATAGTATTGTCCAATTAAAAAAAACCCTAAAGAATAAAAGCACATGGAGTAATGTAGAAATTTCAAAAAAAGTAAGGCTGAGAATAACTTCTACACAGGCCTGAAACTCAGGAGATTGTTTCTTCTCATGTCCTCTTACTGTTCTTACACACTCATAAAAGAGAACAAGGAAGTTAATGCAAAAGCAAAAATTATTATTAATAATTATGAATTTAAATAAACTCAAATTTGTAATTAAAATATTATTACTAAAAGCTAGTACTATCTTCTTAAATTTTTAGTTTTAACCAAAAGAGATTAGACTGAACAAAACAATGAACCACTGGCTGAGAGCTACAGGCTTAAAACATTTGTCTGTAATGCAGAACTACACAATTTGGATTAGAAATGGTTTACTGCAGCCCTTTCTTTGCAAGGTTAACCACATTTTGAAGCATTTAAAAAATAATTTCCAAACCATATTTCATACTCTTATATACAAAATGGTTGATATTTGTCTACAATTTGTTTTAATGCCTTCAATACAGAGAGTTCCATTATAAATAACTGTCAAAATTAACCTCTAATACAATGAATTTCCTTTCCTGTTTCCAATTGTACAGGCCATCTACCCTTTCAATCAAAATCACATTTATGTTTGTGCAGCATCTCTGCGGCAACTACAAAAAAAAGCTTGTTGGAAAATACCTTGGCAGTTTGTCTCTTTCTTGCTGTCTTTTTTAATGAAGAGCCGCAGTGTTTTAGAAGTAACTGAAATAAGAAGCCAACATAATGTGGAACTCTCTGGTAATCCTGAGATACCCTATACCTGAGTTTCAGAGATGGGGGTTTGTGGGAAAAAAAACAAAGAACTGCAAGAAAAACTCAACCTGGCAAATAATCTTCAAGAATGCAGGAACTGCAGGTCCCATTGCTATGTTGAAGACATCCTTAATAAGTATATTATAAACTTAGAAACAAGCCTAATAACAGCAGATTCTGATACTCTTCAGAAGAACAAGTAAATCTGAGTAACATATAATATTTCAATAACTTTCTCTTTTTCAGTAGATTCACTTCTGGACAAAATGATATATAACTTAACATAGCAAATAATACCTATCCTGTATTTCCAGTGCCCTGCTGGAAGAATCACTTATTTTCACTCTTCTTCTCCATGTGAAAAGTCATTAATTTTGCAGAGAACAGTTGGCATTTTCACAGCAGTGACTATTTTTCACTTGAGAAGAGTAGAAAAAAAAAATTCTATATATTTTCTTTATGTGGAAAGCATAAAGATATGAAGTAGATCCAGTGGTTTCATTTTTCACAGAACCTGCAATAATGTGATTTTCACTGGTCTTCTAAAAAACTACTTTGGCCAACCTTACTGTAAAACAACCATAAGACATTTCTAGTTTTTTATCTACACTGTAGAAAAATATTTATACTATATTTTCAAAGAATCTTCTTTTTGATACATAACCATGTTTTACAAACAATATGTTTTTATTGACATCTCTCACATACATTGATAGTGAAAACATTTTCAGCGTCTTTCTAAGTGTAACAGCATTAATAGGTATTTACACAAACTATTGCTAAACCTTTAAGACATCAATGATCAAATTAAAAACAACCAAAAGGTACATTACTATGAAAATTTGGTCACACATACAAGCATTGCAAGAAAATAAATACAGCTCCTCCATTATGAATATAAACAATGTCTACAAATATCAGCTTTGTCCAGGAAAAGTTGTATCAGGATTCTCAGTCTTGCAACACTATTGTCAGTTGAAGCAATGACTTTAATAGTGTAGAATCTGACCTTAAATGCTCTCTGCCCTCATTGTCATCTTCAGAACGTTAGCAGGTTGCTCTTGTTCTTGCAAGCAACATTTGTAAAATAAGTTAAAATTAACCTGCAACTGTAGCGACTGCTCTGCTGTAATTTCCTTTCTGGTCATGTTAGGTGAGAATATATATTTCCACAATTCCCTTAGTGAAAAGACCTGATAGCAAAAAAAGTTCTTATGTCATAATATTAAAATTTAAAAAATGAGAAAATATACAATACTTGTATCCTCTATCAAATATTTATTCCATGAGATACACTTACTATCATCTTTATACCATACCTTTACCATATTGAGTGTATTGAAACAAACTCAATAGACAAGAATATCATAACAGAGAGCTAAATATGTAACAAAATGAAATATTTCTGACTTAAATTTAACTCCTGCCAAAACACACTGAGATACTGATTTATGGGTTGTTTTTTTTTGTTTTTTCTACAAAAACAGGTCCTTGAGTGTAGAATAAAACATCATGACAAGCACCTCATAGATATGATCCACTTATCATTTCATCAGTTATAATTACATGTCTCACATTGGTAGCCATTTAGTTAGAGTATTAATTTAGAAGTAACTTAACCGGTTGAAAGTTAGGTTCATGCAACTGTAGCATTTACTTCTCTATTTTTTATAATATACATAACTGGAGGGTAGTGATCCACCTTTCTGTTCTCCAGGAGACAGAAATCAGAAAGTTGTTGGATCAGACTGCTGGTTAGTGCAATACTCAGTTTTTATCAGTTTCCACTGGGGAAAAAAAATGAATTACTTGAGTAGTGACTGACTGAAGGACAGAAATTGAGAGAAATTGGGTTAAGCCATCTTACTTAATGTTTTTTCAAAACACGACTAACGTTTCACATCAGTAAAACTCTGCTCAACTGCAAAAGGTCACAACTTGGAAAAAGTTTAAGAAGACATATATATTTTCTTCTTTTCTTCTGTAGCATCTAACTCAACCACTTCTGCTTACAGATGAAAAAAACCCCCATGTTTTGTGAAAGTTTAAAACAAGCCAACTGAAGTAGAAAGCTTTTCAGCTCATTTTCTTTGGTTGCCATGAAGTTGATGTAATTAGCCAGATTTTCAAAGCCTTTTATGATGTATTTTTGAATGCAGGAGATGTTATATGGTCTTTGCTATGTGATTACTGGTCTTAGCAGGCAGTCTTTTTTCTATGTTGGGTAACTCAAAATCTAGGCAGTGTCTTTAGATTGTTATTACTTTCATCAAAATCTTGATTGAAAAGCTTTAGGTTTCTTTTCTGAACTGTATGGTTTGTTAACTGTTAACAGTTGTGGTTGATTCACAGAAACTTGTTGGCATTCAAGAAAAATTCAACTGACATGTTTCTTAAAGTCCTGTATTATTTCATTGGTAAAATAATTCTGTATTTCTTATCCCTGCTCTCTTCAGGTAATTCGTTCACTGAAAGGAACATCATCCATGTGTGTGGGGTTGTGCTATAAATAAGGCCTTTCAGACACTTTTTTTCTAAAACTCAGAGACACAGAGAACAGTAAAAGTATTTTGTCTCTACTTGGTATGCATAAGCATGAGCAGATCTAAAACAAAGTCATAGATATGATTAGTCCTCACACCCCATCCTCCTCACCCTCTAATAAAAAATGAAAAGCATTGTTTGTCTTTATGGTGTTTAGGCTACAGTGGCAGAAACCCCACATCATAAATGTGATAGCATCAGAGACAGGGAAAAGTGAAGTAATTTTTTGGTCCCAGTTCACCAGAACTCTATATTTATCTTAAGGCTTCAATGGAGAAGGTATAGATTTAGAAAATTATTCCCTGAAACACAGAACATTTTTGCAATACTAAAATGTTTTCTGCTCTGAATCTGAATCTAAGCTCAAACCTGAAACCACTTGCAACCTGATATGGAGAAAGTAAATTTTTAATAAAACAAAGACATAACTTTAGTTTCAGCTTTGCTAGTAAAATTAGATTAAATTTCCTGTTCTTCAAAATACAGAGTAATTCACCTACAAAATGTGAAAAGGTTTCAATAGTTCTAGGACTTTTAACCTTTCTCACAAAAAAAAAAAAAAGAAAAAAAAGAAAAAGTAAGAAAAACTTCCCTCATGTGAACTGCCTTTCACAAATTTTCATTTTTAAAATTGATTTTTTTTGAGGATAAAACAAGTTTTCTTTAAAAATCTCTAACCGGTGCTACCTCAGATTTTCACACTTTTCCACTTGTGATAATGGAAAAGTAATAGGAATATAGCAGCTATTACATGTTATCTACAGATTCTTGCTAAAAAAAAAAAACCACAAACCAACAAAAACTACAACAAAAACCACCACCAACAAAAAAAAACACCAAAAAAACCCCTAGAACTTTCTGACTTGTGACATATGACAAAAATCCAGTCTGAAATTTGTTGGAAATTTCTTTTAAGATTGACTGCATGATGGTTTACTATGACGTACCATAAGTTTAGGAACAATGATGAGTTACAGCAACTTTTTTTACTATATAAATCTGCCTTCCCTACAGCCTTATGGGAAGATAAATTATATCCTTACTGTTGATGGCAGGTGCTCATCTGAATAATGACCCATTAATCAAATCAGGCCAAGTTCATAAGATATTATAAACTGATACAAATTTTCAAATGATCAAATGAAAGAAATAACATTTCACCTGTCTCCTGTGCTTACTACATACTTCACTACAAATGTAATAGTCAAGCTTTGTCATGACATTCCAGTTTGGCTGGATTTGGTCCACCCACTTAGGGAAGAATGTTGTCAACAGTAAAAGATAGTAAGAAGAAATTCCAGGAAATCAATAACCATAATAATGAAATGGGCATTGTCCTCACTGAAGTACCCTTGGGAGGAGTCTCAAAAGCAAATGGACTGGAAAATACTCCCATATTTAGTCTATCTAATTTTCTTCTCCGTTTAAACTAATTGTGTATAAATAAAGTAGCTGTTAAAACTAATTCTACTAAATCTACCTTAAACAGTCATCATTGATTTGCATTATAGTATGGGTCGATAAGGAAAGGAAAAGTAGAAAGCATGGGTAATATATAAGAAAAAATCTAACTCTTCTAGCATCTTTTCATAAAATTGCATATTTAGTGTTTTAAATTACACCTATATTTTATAATAAATTTAGATATAGATTAGGATTATGGTTATGCTGAAGAATCTTCAGAACAAATTCTGGTGCTTATTTACATAATACCAGATCCATGGGAAAAGAAGACATTGTGTAAAGAAATCATTTGATTGGTAAATACTTAAATTCAAAAGTTCAGAGTCTTTTTTTTTAACAGAAAAAAAAATACTTTCATTAGAAACAGGAAAAAATAGACATTTCATGCTTAAAAAGCAATGTGAGAACATGGAAGTTCGAGATTTTACACTCAAAAGGCAATTAAAATGAAGAAATAAACATTAAGTATATACTTTTCTACCAATATATTTGATATATACACACATATATAGATGTATATAAACCAGAATATCTGTTAACTTCCTTAGTTGGAACTTGCCGTGCACTTCAGTAGCTCTGCCAAGTGCAAGCAATTCAGTATAAAATGTTGCATGCTCATTTCTGTCTTTTTCTTGTATTTTGAAAATTTCTGTCTGTGGACCTTTTCGGGAAATGATGGTTCAGAGTAATAAAACATGCTACCTATTTTGGAAGAAGACTTAATTGGCAAGAAAATCTCAGATGTTGTAACAAGTTTTAGTTGAACTAACTGTGAAGGGAGGTTTTCCATGGTAAAAAGAAGTATCTGTAAACCACGTTGTTCCCCTCTGCACCACAAACACACAGACCAGATTCTCAGCTCATGAAAATTAGTGAAGATTCATTGATTTTACAGAGAATAGTACAACCTGAGAAAAAGTGGAGCCATAGCTCTTCTGCTTTAAGGAGGCCAAAATCTTGTCTGGTTTAAAACTAGATTTCCCTATAGTTTATTTGTTTCTGGTGCTGAAACCAAACTCTGTTTCACAGGAACAGAAATCCACGCCTCCTTCTGTTGGCTTTTAATGTATTTCACAGCCTTTTCCCTTCTGAAGATCTTACCCAATCTCTCTTCCTGGGCTAATCCATACTCTCAAGATCCAGAGCCCTCCTGACTGACAGGGCCCAAAGCATAAATACAGCCAGGACAAAAAAGTTAGTTTTGATGATGTACAAACACTGTGTTTTAGAGACTTATAGACAGTGGAGTTAAAAAAAAAACCCAGTAATTATTTTGCTGTTCTGTTTAGTACCTTTTCTAAAAATATTTGTTCTTTCACCAGTTATTTTAACCCACTAAAGCAATCAACAACAGACATTTATTAGCGGAAGGTTAGTTTCTAGTGGTCTCATCCTATTAGGGCAAACCTAAAATACTGTTTCAGACCCTCTTCCTTCTATTCCCTTCTTTATCATCACTTGGAGTGGTAGTGACTAGTGAAGCTTTTATGTATCTTGAGAGAGTTGTAATCACATTTGGAACCATTATGGAGAAGAAAATCTCCCTAAATTGATAGGTTTTACTAGGAACCTCAATAGATATATTTTTGTACACATTTCACTAGAAATTTTCAGCACGCTTTATTTACATCCCTTTTCAAACATATGGATGTCGTGACACGATTCCTGTGTTCTCACCACCTTTAGCTACCAGACAGAGATGAACATCTAAAATCCTGCTCTGTTCTTAAGGGCTGAAAGAGACATTAGCAGTTAACTCTTGGAACTAAACATTAAGCTCCAAACAGGATCTGAACTTTCACAAGAAAAAAAGTAATTTCTTCAGATTCTGCACTTTAAGTCTGTTAACTCATTGCTGAACAGCAACTGTATGAAAACCAAGCCATCTCCTAAGGAAATTTCCCATGGGGAAAACATGCTTTAGACACCTTTATGCTTGCATATGGGCTTACATATCTATAATAAGCGAAAGTGCAATCCACCATTTTAAACTTGTGTCAAGTGTTCATTTTGTCCTGTGCCTATTAGTAACAGTAAATATGAAATCAATGGAATACATATATTTGGGGCAGATGAACTGGCAGACATACTCATAATCTTGGATTTTACATGTAGCAATTAGACTTTATAGGATGTTAAAAATTTTCTTTGGTTAGCTCTAATAATGAGGCTTTTACTATCTCCCTGTACAGTTATTCCTCTAAAAGACTCCATAAGTGTTATTTAAAAAGGAAAATGAGGCTATATATTTATTTGCCCTTTTTTTGACCAGAGATGAAGAAATATTAATTTGATTACTTAACAATTTTCATTTCTTTATTTCTTTTTTTGTCATGTTTGGGGTACATCAAAAGCAGTAAAATGAACTCTCCACAATGAACTTTTGCTTGTGAAAAGATCCTGTCCATACACGAGTTGTAGAACGTACTTAAGGATACAGAAGCTGTCAAAAAAAAAGGCCTGTAGAGATGATAAAAAGATATCAAGAGGTGTAGGAAGAAGATCAGAGACTGAACAAAGCAAGTAAAGCTGGGTTTGCAAGGTGAAAACATATCTGACATTGATCTTCTGCCAAAACTTTGATGTGGCGTAGGATCAGCAGCGAACAAGGTCATGAAGCAACTTGAAGTTTATTGATTTGAATCCTAACAGGCAGGAGCAACAGGTCTCTTTCACATAAATCATAACAGACTTGAAAAATTCATGATTAAATAGCTCAGGAGGATGACATGGAACACTTAACCTTTTAGTTGCTGATTAGAATCTACCCCAGAGGTGGTCAAATGGCATTATAATTACAAATTTCTGATAAGTCACTTTAGTGACCTTAGTCCAGACATACTGGATACATTTTCAGACCATGAATGCTGGTTACCAAATTATCAAACAAGCAAATATTTACTCTGAATATTTATTAATTCCCAAAGAACTTACACAAAGATTCATTTTTTGTCTTGCACTGTTTGCTCTGCATATTAATATTCTTGATGATTGTTTGGATAAGACATAGCTGCATGTGGAAACTGATGATACTTTAAACTATTGCCATGAAACAGCTGTCCTGTGAATCTTCTTTGGGATTTAAAAAAAAATAAAAAGAAAAAACTTATGTACAATTTTTCTTAAAGTTCTTTTATTGGGTTTGTGTAGTGGTGTTTTTCAGCAGTAGGAGTGGGAATGCAGTGATAGCATCTGCGATAAAATGCACAGAGCTCCCTCAGCTCCAATGCCAGACAAACATCTTGCCAAGCCTGGGCCTATCAGGAGCCTCTGCAGCAACTGTATCAGAAAGGAAAATCTGCAGTGGAAAAAGGAAGTAGGATGAAAGAGAAATGACCATGCAGACACCAAAGTCATTGAAGGAGGAAGTATGCCAGAGTAGAGACCTCCCTGAATACCATGATGAGAGGTCAGGCTGTCCCCCTGCAATATATGGAGGATAATGAACCTGACTTATTCTGGGTGCTGTGTCCAGGCACAAAGACAAGAGGATCATTAGGAGCAGTCAACATGGCTTTACCAAGGGGAAGTCATGTGTCCTGGTTTAGGCCCATCAGGGAACAAAAGACCACGATTAGCCTCAAGTACCAAAGACTTAAGGATTGCTAAAGGGCAGGGAGGGCTTAATTGCCGCTTAAGGTGCAGGACAAAACAGACCAGGCTACTCGGCTTGGGGAAGAAAACAGAAAATAATTTAATACCAACTAAAACATAAAATCCAAAACAGAACCAAAACNCTGGTCTGATGCTCCGTCCTTCCTCCTTCTCCGACTCTGGGGTCCGCATGGTTGCCTCCATCTTGTACCACTCTTACACCTCCTGCCTGGCACCTCAAATTCCTGTCCCTAAATAGTGATCGCAGAGGCGTCAGATTGGCCCAGCTGGGCCGGGGGGTGGGTCTGAACCCAGGAGTCGGGGGAGAGTCTAAAAAACTTTTACCAGGTCTTCCCTGCAACCCGCTCCCCCTGTTACCAAGCAAAAGCAACTCCTTGCTAAACCATGACATCATGTTTGACCAACCTGATAGCCTTTTATGAAGATGTAACCAGGTGGATAGATGGTGGTAGTATAGCGGATCTGGTTTATCTTGATTTTGGTAAAGCATTTGACACCATCTCCCACACCATCCTCACAGCAAAACTGAGAAAGTGTAGGCTGGATAATCAGGTAGTGAGGTGTATTGCTAATTGGTTGAAGGAAGGAAGGCACAGGGTTATGATCGATGCTGTAGGGTCTAGTTGGAGGTCTGTATCTAGTGGAGTCCCTCAGGGGCCAGTGCTGGGACTAGTACTGTTCAATCTGTTCACTAATGATCTTGATGAGGGAAGAGAGGGTACTGTCAGCAAGTTTCCTGAGGATACTAAACTGTAGGTAGTGGCTGAAACACCAGAAGACTGTGCTGCCGTTCAATGAGACCTGGACAGGCTGGAGAGTTGGGTGGGGAGAAACCTAATGAAATCCAACAAGGGCAAGTGTAGCGTCTTACATCTGGGAAAGAATAACCCCATATGCCAGTACAGGCTGGGGAATGAAATCTTAGACAGTAGTGTAGGGGAAAGGGACCTGGAGGTCTTGGTGGACAGCAGGATGAGCATGAGCCAGCAATGTGCCTTCGTGGCCAAAAAGGCCAATGGTATCCTGGGGTGTATTAGAAGGGCTGTGGTCAGTACGTTGAGAGAGTCTCACTTACCCCTCTAATCCCTCTAATATCCCTCATGAGACCACATCTGGAATATTGTGTCCAGTTCTGGGCTCCTCAGTTCAAGAAGGACAAGTAGCTGCTGGAGAGAGTTCAGTGCAGGGCCACCACAATGATCAAGGGAGCGGAGCATCTCCCTTATGATGAAAGGCTGAGAGAACTGAGACTCTTTAGCTTGGAGAAGAGGAGATTAAGGGCTGATCGTGCTAATGTTTACAAATGTGCAAACAGCTGATGTCAGGAGGATGGAATTAGGCTCCCCTTGGGATGTACTCACATCAGAGAGGTTCATGGAGGAGTGTCTGCAATGGAGGAACCCCACACTGGAGGTGCCCCACACTGGAGAAGGAGAAGAATGTGAGAATGTCAGACTGCTTCACCTCTGAAAAAAGAAGCAGCTGAGACCATCTATGACAAGCTGACTGCAGCTCTCATTCCCCATCCCTTTGCATTGCTGAGGCGGAGGACGTAGAGAAATCAAGAGTGAAGCTAAGCTGAGGAAGAAGCAGGAAGTGGAGGGTTTTTTAAAGTTTAGTTTTTATTTCTTACTATCCTGTTCTGATTTTATTGGTAAGAAATTAATTTTTTTGAGTTGGGTCTGTTCTGCCCATGATTGTAATTGCTGAGTGATCTCCCTGTCCTAATGTTAACCTATGAGTCTTTCATTATATCTTCTCTCCCCAATCCAGCTGAGGAGTGATAGAGGGGCTTTGGTGGACACCTGCAATCCAGCCAGGGTCAAGCCATGGCTGTTATTTATGATGGGAAGGCAGATGATCAGTCTGCTTACTGGGTTTTTTAAATTTATTTCTACAACTTCATTACAGATGACTGTTATGTGTTCTACGAAATTTGAAAGCATTCTATGTATTACCATGGTAAAAAAAAAATAGATGTTTTCAGCCAATTAAATTTCTCCATGTAAAAGAATTTAGTCTCAACAGCTCATTTTGGAGAACAGAGAGATCACAGGAATGAAAGCAGTTTTTCTGATATCCAGACACACTGCTACATTATTGATTTCTTTGACAACAAATAAACCCTATGGTTTATAAGGCCACTTACAACATTTTGCTTTTTGCAGAGATAACCATTTTCTTCTGTTTTGAAAGCATCTATAAGATTCTAAAATATTACAGAAAATAAGCTGTCTGTTACTCTTAAAAGCATGTGGTCTCACAGAAATTCTCAATAATTGGTTGAGAGGAAAATATAACATTGCATATATTCTCTATTTTGTCATTACCACAGCTTTAGAATTTCCTGCCTAAGGAATGTTTCCCGCATTATTAGTACCGATAGCCAGAGGTTATAGTTTGATTTGCTTTCTAATCCAGTTTTTAATTAAAAGGAAATCTCTTAAGGAAAGTTCTTCTGTGTTTGGTTTCATCCTGGAGTCTAACATTTTAGAAAAAATCGGGAATCACACATGCTATCAGCTTTTTATTCTTTTACACTTGTTTTGGTTGACCTTCTATACCAAAGAATTCTGTCTCAGGAAAAATATGTAAAATACCGATTTTGGAGTTAATTTGTGGATGTCTATTTATTTACATAAATACAGCTTTTTACAGTTTTATACCTGAGCATCTCCAGCTGTTTCAAGATTACATAGTTCCTTTATTACTCTGTCAAAAATATCTATTCTAGTCTAAAAAATCTAGTAACTTCCCTTCCAATCATTTGCACCTCATTATTTCCTGTCATCAAGATTTTTGTCAAGAGAAATTAGTTTGGGGTTTTTTGGGGGGGGGTGTTATTTGGGTTTTTTGTTTGTTTGTTTCTTCTTTTGGGGTTTTTTGTCTTTAAATAAAAAAAATGAATGTAAAACATTCTACACTGTCCTGCACAACTTCCTTGTCTGTAAACCAGAGAGACATGGATTTGACGAATGATCACTCAAAAGATAGGGATAGTTACATTCAAAGAGCTATGGTCAATGACTCAGTGTCCAAGTGGAGAAAGATGATGAGTGGCATTCCTCAGGATTAGTACTGGAACCAGCCCTGTTTAACACTTTACCAGTGACATGGGCAGTGAGATTGAGTGAACTTTCAGCAACTTTGCCAATAACACTTAGCTGTGTGGGGCAGTTAACACACTGGAGGGAAGGGTTCTCATCCAATGGGACTTTGACAGGCACATGCAATCCTCATGAAGCTCAATAAAGCAAAGTGCAAGGTCCTGCACATGGGCAGGGGCAATCTCAAGCACAAATACAGGCTGGGTGGAGAATGGATTGAGAGCAGCTACGAGAGGAAGGACTTAGAGGTGTTGATGGGTTAAGAACTGAATATTAGGCAGCAATGTACACTGCAGCTCAGAAAGCCAACCATATCTTGAGCTGCATCAGGAATAACGTGATCAGCATATCAAGGGAGGTGAATCTAATCTGCTCTATTATTTTAATATCACACATGCAGTACTGCATTCAGCTCTGAGGTCCCTTCATAAGGATGTGAACCTGTTGGAAAGAGTCCAGAGGGGGGCCATAAAGATGATCAGAGGGCTGCAGCACCTCTCCTATGAAGACAGGCTGAGAGAGTTGGGGTTGTTCAGGAGGCTGGAGAAGAGAAAGATTCAGGGACACCTTATAACTGCCTTCCAGTACCTAAAGTGACCTGCAAGAAAGCCAGAGAGCGATTTTTTAGGAGGACAGGAAGTGACAGGACAAGGAAGGGTTAATGGCTCCAAATTGAAAGAAGGTAGATTTAGCTTAAGCATTAGGAAGAGGTTTTTCACTGTGAGAGTGATGAGACACTGGAAGAGGTTTCCCAGAGAGATTCTAGGTGCCCATCCATGGAAATATTCAAGGTCAAGTAGGATGGGTCTTTGAGCAATCTGATCAAGTGGAAAGTGTCCCTGCCCATGGCAGAGGGGTTGGAACTAGATGATCTAAAGGCCCCTTCGAACCCGAACCATTCTATGATTCCATTACTTCTGCTAGATAGCTACTGAGTTAAGTAAGATACTACACCAGGTGAACAGACATACTTTTCGTAGCAGGCTATGCTTCATATTCCAAATTTAGTTGGGAAAGTCTCCTCTAGTTATAGCCTGTCATCATTGTTCAATATTTACACCCTTTCAGTAGAATCAGGGTATCAGGATCTAGAAAAAGCAGTAGAGTCTCAAGTAGCCAGCAGTTTTCATAAAGCATGAAAAATATGGACAGTAAACACACAAGCCTATTTCCTCACTGAGGAATTGCTGAAATTAAGTGTATATTAAAGGGAGAATCCCTGACGGCTAGTGTGAGTGAAACCTAGATGAATGGAAAGAGGATTATTTTAAAGCTGCAGGCAGCAACATTGTACTCACTCATTCTGGAGAAGTTTCATGCAGGTGAATGTATAAAGTAGTCCTGCAGTAGCAATGAAAGTGTAGGGGAAATTAGTACAGTGATCAGTGACCCTAACATGTCAAGTCTAATACTATTATATAAATACGCTTTTCCTGTTGTACATGTTTTATTGATTTGAGGTCAGCTGCAAAACACTGGCTATCACTTTTGACTGTTTCAATGGAGATGAGAATGCTCCTAAGATACGGATACAAATATGAAAAGCTCAACAGATAATATGAATAAAAGATGTATTGGTTCCTGTTCTAGGGTGAAAGAATCTGTAAAGAAATATTTTTTTCTTGTGAGGAAACAAGCTTTTCCTGAGCAGAAAAATGTTGAAAAGAATCTTGTGTTTTTGATTACTTACAGCATTTTGAAGGCACTGTTCCTACCCTTCTTAATCTATGTGATTGACAAGGTCTACATTTGACTGCATTTTTACTTCATTAGACAGCTCTACTTTTCATTTTAAATAGTGCAACAAATCCACTGCAATGTAAGTATTTCAATTTTGTCACTAGAACTGTGCTGCAGCAATTTAAATCTTCAGAAAAACATGTGGGATTGAATCACGTTCTTCTGTTTAAAAAAAGCCTGAGATTTTAAAAACTCTCACAAAATTTAACCCTAGAAGGACAGTTACACACATAACTTACCCTGAGAAAGACAACGGAACAGTAGATCTGTAACTACTTAGCTTATTATAATTTAAAAGGACACAGAAGAATTAATAAAATATCAATGTCATCTGCTTCTTTGCCATTGCAGTGCTGTATCTTGTGCCTAATTCCTAATGGGTTTAC
Source organism: Urocolius indicus (assembly GCA_013401255.1). NCBI lineage: Eukaryota > Metazoa > Chordata > Aves > Coliiformes > Coliidae > Urocolius > Urocolius indicus. Next base: position 78,010 of record WBNH01002057.1, on the reverse strand, counting down.
ATGTCACTTCAGGAAATTAACTTTATAATGAAACTATTGCCATTGCATAAGCTCTAATGAATGGTATTAGGAAATTGACCATGTACATTGGTCAAGTAGTACTTTTAGGATACTTACAAAGCATCCAGAAACATGTCTTTATCCAAGCATCTTATCTCTGAAAAGATGGACCTAAATTACTGTAAAAAACTCACAGATTTCTGATTTATATTCAGATTGTGATTGGTTCATTCTTTTGATTGATTTTATGGTGAAGGGCAGTGTACAACTAAATATAACAAAAAATAGATGTATAATTCACCATGTATCATAGGGTTGGTGGACTGCCCTTGCAGACACTACTGGAAACTACTACTGTCATCAGCTGTGTAAGGAGTCTATCCAACTTGGATAGACAAGGCACCTAACTCAGACTGCTCAGTTCAGGTGCTCTCATTTATTAAGCATGTATTTGTCCCTCCTTTCTACAAACACAAAAGTCATGTACAGCATCATAGCTGCATGTCATTAAATCTGCTGCTTCATTAGCCTCTCTATTGGGGCTGTCTTGACTCCCACTATATGTTGCAGAATGTGACCTTTGGCACTCTGGATCTACTTGCTGAAGGCTTCTTTTCATGTCATATTTTGAATCTTCTTCCCCTTTCAAATTGACAAATAACTTTTCAATCTCTGTAAGTTTCAGTCTGGACAAAGGGATTTTAACCCTGTAGCAAATGTTAAGTATTTTGTCAGGGGTTAATAAAAACATTAATACTATTTTGTTGCAGATCTCAGTCATTAATTGCATCTTCATCAGCCATATGAATTGTGAGAAAAGTTCTTCCACCTTCTTTAGTCACAGAACATCTTCTGTTTCCACCTTCTTTCAGTAACCTTGCTGTTTAAACACATCTCTGGGAGTGACATTCACATTTTAGTCTCCCATAGTCTGCTGCTTGACTTTAAAGAAAAGCTAGCAAGATACAGTATCTTCTAATGTGCTTTAGCATTCCCTAACATGCTACTCTCAGCTGCCCAAGGCTTGCTTGCACTGTCTCCTGCTGGTCTGAAGTCTTAGCTCTGGTGAAATATTTGCTGCACTTTTCTCCCACTTTGGTATTTATTTTCCCAGTCAGTTGTTTTATCCTTTCATTTTGTTTCTCAAATATCCTTCAGAAGCAAGGAGTCTAGCAAGGGGATAGTCCACCAGTGAGTGGACTGGTGTAGAGCTGGCCAGCTCTGAGACACTTTCACTGATGTGCCAGATACTGCTAAAAGAAGGGTGTTATCACCCAAACTGGAGTCATGGCCACATGTCATTTCTCAGCAGATACAGGAAAGCTCTGATGGTATACTGAGAAGGTGTAATCTTATCCTGTTCAGGCTGCTGGCTCCATGGCACTGCTAACAGAGCACTGAGCTTGCCTTATGAGTTGAAGCTCAGCATTAGAGTAACATAAGCACACAGCTTTCTGCTGACAGAGTACCAGTGGAGCAAGCTCCACACAGAGGAAAAAACCTGTAGACATAACTTTGAATCTGCAGTAATTTCAGAGGTAGAATGACCTTTAAAACTACCCTTGCAGAGTGCATGCTGGCCATGCTGAATCCCTCTTCTTCCCTTCTTAAATTCTTCCTCATCTTCAAGCAGCAGCTTCTCTCACTACCTTTTTCAGTCCGTGCAGTGCAGATCACTTGCTGAACAGCTCTTGCTCACCCCGAATTCGACATGCTCTGTTTATTCTTTGGACAACAAGCCACTTTGGCAAGACAATACTTCCTAATTCAGTATAGAATGGGGGTTTTAATGATGGGGAACAAAATCGACCCCTAAAGAGCTATTAGCCATAATGTCTTTTTGGAAGCTGCTATTTGTCATTCACAATAACAGGTCTAGACAATTAGCATGTGATCATCATGCATTTAAAAATAAAGTTGGTGGGGGAGGGGACACTCTCACCCTGATGGAAGTTGGTCTCACGATGTAGAGTTTATTGTCTTGATTGCATAGAGGTTACAGGCTGCAGTAAAGTTCTCAACGTATAACCCTTATTATGTATTACATGCTGCATGATTTATGCTGAACATGGAACCTTATGATCTGTATTTCCACCACCCTTTCATAAAGCTTTTGTGACTTAGCACAGCTTGTCCTCTCTTTAACCTTTGTATTCAAAACATATTTACAAATATGCATATATTACACATTCATATGGCATTCCGCCCTGTCGCCCGCTGACTCCACCTTCAAACAGTGCTGGCAGCTCCACAGTTTTTAACGCATTTCTGCCTTTAATTTTTCTTTCAGAATGGACCAAAGACCAAGAATAAAAATCTTATCACAGCACTGTTCTTTATGAATTGCACTCATATAAAAGCAGAGAAAAAAAAAGGAAATGGAGAAAACCCATTGCCATTACAGTTTAAAGTAAAATAATCTCCACTAGTCCTCCCATAAATGTAGTGGGAGAAAATGCTAATGCATATTAAAACAGAATGTGTCTTCTAGACAGGATCATTTAGCAGTACTGATGAACTAAAGGAGATATAGTAATATAGGAACAATTCCTTCAGCTACAGATGTTTACATATGCTGTGCAATAGGAATGCACTTTAGGGAAGGCCAATGAAAACAGAATGTGAATTTTACGTTAAAGACTATGTTTTCTTGAAGAAGATTTTTTTTACAAGTTAACTTTAAATGGTTTTTAGTTTTCTGTATCATCTGGTTTGTATCTTTCTGAATCTTTTTGTAAGACTCCAAGTAAGAAACCTGGAAAATGGTACAGACAAGCCAGGTATTGCTATTAGAAGTAGTACTTTTGCAGCATTGAGCTGATGATCTCTTTTTTTTTTTCCCCTCTGAATGCCTCCCAAAGAACACTATACTACTATCATCTTGATACATTTGCAGTTTTGTGCCCAGAATTGCCTTGGGTAAAATAACCAAGTATGGTAAATATATATGCAAGTGTCTTTGCAAAGCCCAGTTTCTTTTAAGCCTGTTTCTGCCTCAATGGGATTCATTGCTTCCCTAAGCAGCCTTTGTAATTTTCAGCAAGGTCCTTTAACTCATTTAATGTGCAACATTTGTTCATGCCTAATTTGTCTGAGCCAGGCCATGTTTGTGTTTTCCTTGAGTTGCAGAAAGGTTGATTGTGAGGGTGGAACTGCTTGCCTCCAGTGAATATATTTCTTTCTGAATTACAGTAATTACTGCAGGTTTCATTTGGTTGGTGCTCTCCTCTGTGCCCCTCTTTGACAAGGTTAACATACAGAAGGTAACTGAACATCAAAAGATAAGTGCCTGATCACATAGGCAATTGTTGACAGTATGATTTCTCTGGTGACGGTGATAACATCCTGTACTGGATTCTTCTGTAAAGGCACATAGGAATTAAGTTTGCAACCAGAAGGATAACAATTGTACACATCAATAGATCTGCATTACCCCCAGCTAGTATAAGCTGACCTTTAATGAAAGGTAATACATTCCATTTAAAATATTTTTATTGACTTATAACACCAGCATAGACGGTCTTGCCTTCCTTTTTGTCTCTGCAAAGCCGTACCTGTGTGTGTATATCTGCACATGTGTATCATAGAATCATAGAATGGTAGGGGTTGGAAGGNCTGGACACAGGACTCCAGATGAGGCCTCACCAAAGCAGAGTAGAGGGGGAGAACCTCCCTTGACCTGCTGGCCACACTCTTCTTGATGCATCCCAGGATGCCATTGGCCTTCTTGGCCATGAAGGCACATTGCTGGCTCATAGTTAGCTTATTATCAACCAGGACTCCTAGGTTTCTCTCTGCAGAGCTGCTCTCCAGCAGTTCAACCCCCAGCCTCTACTGGTGCATGGGATTGTTCCTTCCAAGATGCAGGACTCTGCACTTGTCCTTGTTGAACCTCATGAGGTTCCTCTCTGCCCAACTCTCAAGCTGGTTGAGATCCCTCTGAATGGCAGCAGAACCTTCTGGGCAATCAGCCAGTCCTCCTAGTTTGGGTCATCAGGGAACTTGCTGAGGGTTCACTCTGGCCCCTCATCCAGGTCGCTGATGAAGATGTTGAACAAGACCAGCCCTAGAACCGATCCCTGAGGATCTAAAATATCTAAAATACATGTCACTAGGGTTATATACATAATTTTATATACATATATATGTATGTGATCTCTCTCTTTCTCTCTGTATGTATGTATCTAGAGAAGGGAAACACAGGACTCTGATTTTGCCTTAAGAAATACAAAACTGTATTAGAAATCTGATTTGCCCTGAAATATTCTATAATTAGTTCACTTTTACTTACAGTTGTCACTGGCCATCTCAAGCTTCATTTGGTGACCTCAAACTATTAAAAGTAAAATATATAAAGGAAAAACTATCTTTCAGGTTTTTTTTACTGATGACAACTACAAAATAAGAGACTAGATAATTTAGCTTCAATATAATTTGACGTTGAAATCTTTATTTTTTAAAATTTCTCTAATAAAACTTTATATTATCAGGCATTCAGTGTTTAATGAAATTGTTGACATGGAGCCATTTCTCATAATGGGGAAGAGGCTGTGAAAATTGCTCTTGTAAGAAGTTGTTTTCAACTCTCCCCAGCTCTGAGCCAGACTCACTTCTGGGGCTGAGCCAATTAGACACCTCTATGATCACTTTTTAAGAAAAAGCCAGAAGAGGAGAGTTCTTCCAATTTCTTCTTGTTTTGTCCTTCCCTCTTCTTTTCTAGCTAGTGGCAGTGCAAGGAGTTGTAAGAGAGAGAGAAGCAACCATGCAGACCCCAAGGTCAGTGAGGGAAAAGAGGAGGAGGAGGCGTGCTGGAGAAGAGCCTCCTCTGCATACTGAAGAGAGGACTAGTGAAGCGGTGATTTGTTTGAACTTTATAAAAGACCCTTCATCAAGGGCAGTGATTATGCCCAGAGGAGACCATGTGCCCTGTGAGGCACCCTGTATTTGCAGAATTTGCAACTGCTGGGGAGAACCCTGTATCAGAGCAGGGGAAGAATGTAAGGAGTCGTCCTCCTCTGAGAAGAGAGAAGCAGCAAAGCCCATCTGCGAGAGATTGACCACAGCCCCCATTCTCTGCCCCCCTGAGCCATTGAGGCGGGAGGAGGTAGAGTTCTTGGGAGTAGTGAGCTGGGCCCAGGAAGAAAGAAGGGATGGGGGAGGCACTGAGTAAGAGACAGTCATGGTGCTTCTGTGCTAGCTGGGCCAAACCACAACAAAGACTTAATATAAAAAATGTGTTTTCTTAGGAGACAAGATTTATTTTAAGATTTTATGACATCAGGTATCTCAGAAACTTCCAGTAATTAGCTCAATGTTTCAAATGAACTGTTTCTGTCTAATTCCTGTCAAGTAGAAGATTTATAATGACTTAATTAACCCTATCTTTTCAGTGGTTAGGCCACCTCTTAGTCATAATCATGGTAAGGTATTTAAAAATTATTCATATTCAGAAGTCTGTAATTTCTTTGACTGTGTAACTAAATGTTTCTCATATATGGGTGACATGGTGGAAGTAAATGCCATATTTCCAGTTGTCCTATTGTGAAATTAAAAAGCACAGCATTTTATCAATAACTTAGACACTAGTTTACAACTTGATCCCAATACCTCATGTTTCACAGAAATTTAACTCCAGTTGCTTCACAAAAGTGGTATTTCATTTATCTTAGAGTGAGGAGCATAGGACATTCTTTATTTTAAACCAATGCTTACTTTCAGAGCATTTTAAAGATGTAATTGGATGTGCAATACCCTTTGAGATATTATGGGAAATAATTGTTGTATGGTGTATTAAGTTTGTGTGGTAGAGTTTTTTGTAGTGAGGAAGGGGCTGTACTGTTGACACCTGTGAGAAGAAGCTCAAAGCTCCCCCAGCTCTGATGTCAGACACTTCTTTGACAAAGCCTAGGCCAATCAGGTGCACCTGCAGTAACTATTTCAGTGGAAACAGGAAGTGGAATGAGAGAAAATGAGATGAGTGCAAAGCAAAGATGCAGACACCAAGGTAAAGCAAAGAAGGAGGGCAGGAGGTGTTCCAGAGCAGATACTCCCTTTGCACACCATTGGGAGAATGGGGACTGTCCACTTGTAACTTATGGAGAATAATAGTGGAACTGAGATCTGCCGGCAGCTGCTGGAGGATCCCACAGCAGGGGTGGTAGCTTTGCCTAGAGGGGCTATGACTGTGGGGAGGTGGCATTGAGCAGAAGGAGGCTGGAGTTTGTGAGGAGCTGCAGCCCATGGGAAGGACTCACATCGGAGAGGTTCTTCAGGGACTGTATCCTATGAGAGATACTCCATGTTGGAGCAGGGGAAGAATGTAAGAAGTCTCTCTCTGAGGAGTAGGAAGTAATAGAAGAGATCATCTGTGTGGGACTGATTGCAATCCCCATTCTCTGCTACTCTGTGCTGCTCAGGGAGAAGGAGGCAGAGATATTGAGAGGAGCCAGCTGAGCCCAGGAAGCAGGAAGGGCAGAGGAAAGGTGTTTTTAATATCTAGTTGTATCTGTCATCACAGTACTCTGTTTTTGATTACTGGATTAAATCGATTTTGTTTTCTTCCCCAAGTTGAGTGTTTTGCCCAGAACCATAATTGGTGAGTGATCCCTCTCTGTCCTTATCTTGACCCACATGGCCCTTTGTCATTTTTTCTCTTTCCTAGCCTACCATTGGGGGAGAGAGTGAGCAAACAGCTGTGTGGTGTTTTGTTTCTGGCTGGGCCTAAATCATGATATCAGAGAATTTTCACTAAAAGTCATAAAAAATGAAACCTGACATACAAGGGACTTGTATTTTTCACATCTCAGAATAAATAAGAGGATAGACCTCCTTTTCTATGAGGAATGATTAGAAGAATTTGTTTTCTTTGGGTTTAGCCCAATGTATGTATAAATACATTTAGACTCATTAATAATAGCAAGAAAGAACTGTACACTTGTAGCACATCCAGTCCATCATATGAAGATGCAGAGAAGAATTTGGATCACAAGCCACCACCTGTAAAACAGGTGGCATACTGACCTATAAAGCACAGTCAAGGAAGAGGGAAGAATAAAGCAGTAGACTTGGTTTGTGTCTTTTCAGAACAAAAATCACTCTACTTCCCCACACTTGTTAACTCTACAACTCCTTATTTGAAGCTCTGCCTGCCAGCCATGAACTTGCATGCAGAAGTTGCCTAGATCTGCAAGCTGCACAGAACCTCAAGTATTTCTCCCTGAGCTGGCGCAGAGTAGGCAGTATTAAAGGAAAAAAAGAGCAGGCATAATGGTTCTTACACAATTAGATGAAATCAGAAAAAAAATGTTGGTTTAGGCACAATATGAACCACTAGACAGTAATTTTAAAAGGAAGGAATCTTTTTGTGCCTACCCAAAACAGTCTGACTTCGGTATGATCACTTACCACACAGATTTTGAACCATTTAAAAATATAAGCAGACCTGAACAAACCTTCTCCTGCCTCAAAAAGCAAAGAAGAAAGAAAAATAAAAATAAAATCCCAGACATGCATGGGATGTTGGAATCCAGACTCAGTAGTGGAAACATGTGATGCCCTTAAAACGCTGAAAGCAATGACTTTAAGGTGTGGTGTCATGATTGTATGAAGAGCCCCAAGAAATTAGTGGCTAACAGATCACTGTTTGAACAGTATGTAGTTTCATGGAGGATGAAAACCACTGAAGTAGCAAGGAATGTTAATTAATTCACTTGGAAGAAACGGACATTCAAATCATTTGCCTTGGGACATTTAGGGTAGGCTCCAGTCAAAGGACCAAAGGCAAAAGTCAAAGCTCCTTTTGGTAGTCTGTGAAATGAGGTCAACACGAGCAGGAAGGCAATTCAGAAAAACTAAAGATGCCTAATTTATATGCCTGAAGCAGACAGTTGTGAGTATCCCCTGTGGTGAGTAACAAGAATATGTCAATGCTCTTCCACAGTAAAAGGATTGTTAACTGCAGAGCTGCAATATAAAGGAAAAATAACGTCATAAAAATGCTCCCTACTGAAAAATGGAAAATTACTTTTTCTATCAACAGGTAAATTGAACTTTCTTGATAATGCAGTACATACACTGGAAGAAACTAGCATAGTGTACAGTTCTGTCAAGCTCATAAAATTCAAAGAAAATCTTGCCTGTCTCTTTCAAAATTTATAAGAAACTCACTCATGAAAAACCCCAGAAGAACTCAAAACCTGGCTGTGTTTTGATAAATAGACAAAATTAGAGTAAAGCAACAAATTGTGGAGCATGTGCTGTAAAAAAAAACCAAATTCTTCAATAGCAACAACTTTACAAAGGGAAGCAGAAGAGTATATTTTTTTGTGGGAGGTGAGAATATCTCATTTTAAATCACAATATTCTATTTAAAATCATTACTTGAGAACATAGAAAGTGGGAGAAAGTAGCCCTAATGAGATGTTACGCTGGCTGTAGATCTCTGAACAACATTATCCTGGAGTCAAACTCTCATTTTCCAGTGAGGATTTGTACTGCCAAAAATATATCTACAATTGCATTAATATGTATTTTCACTCCCATCTTTTGGCTGAAGACAGCCTTCTTCAGATAATACAGTATTACTGACACACAGAAGTCTTTCCAGGTCATGGGGCTACTGATTTACATGTAGATTGCTATTCATAGCTACATGTGCTGCTAAGCTCATTTCTTTCCAGATGAAGAAAGAATATTTCTCAGACTTTTTTTGAAGCTTCAATGGTTTTTCATTTTTTGTAAGAGGACAAGTTTGATATGATATTCTACTTACAAATATATTTAAACTTCAAATAGAGCTTTACACAGAGTCCCACAATATCCCAAAGAAAGAGTCCTGAAAATATGGGCTGCAGAGATTGAGAGCTACTAATGCTTTTAGAATTGCTTTAAGGCCAGTTTAACTGGGTCCCATGGACGAATCAGCTGGTTGAAATACAAAAAATGAGAGTGTTTCCTGAAACCACTAAATAATGTATTTCTTCTCTCTGCAGTGCTGCGTGATTCTCTTTAATGACTATTTTCCTGACAGTGTTAGGAAAAACTTGATGGCATTCTCACTTCATTTCAGCCTGAACTCCAGTTAAGTTTCATTTTACCCAGAACTGGCTGAATATTTATTTTCAACATGCAATGACCTAGCTTTCAGTGTGTCGTAAAATCTCTGAGATTTTCTGGACTATCTGTCCTGCACCTTGCAACACCATCAGCAGTTTTGTTCACATTGTTTCCATGTGTTTTTATTTCTGCCCTTACAAGTGTGTTCCTGTGGAAGAGAGGCATTAAATAAAGCAGACAGGATCCTACCAAAAAAATACTACCCACACATGTTTTACCTTTTAAATGAATACTGAAGTGAATAGATCTACCAATCTTTCCTTACTTTTCCCTTCTCCCACTTCTGCCTTGTCTATTATTTTTAACTAGAATTAAAGATCTACTTCATTTTATTTCGAAGCTCTCTGTGACTAAGATGCAGAGATATATGGAACCACTTAATGGCCTCCCAGACCAAGCCACAGGGCTTGACCCCTACCAGCTGAAATTTTTGTCCATCATTCGAAAAGGCTTGCCAGGGAAGTGCTGAAGTTATCATTCCCGGAAATATTTAAAAGGCATGTAGATGTGATGCTTAATGACATGGTTTAGTGATGGATGTGGAAGTGCTGGGTTAAAGGTTGGACTTGATGATCTTAACGGTCTTTTCCAATATAAATAATTTCATGATTCTAGGATTCTAAGTTATCTGTCCCCAAAGAGAGCACCACATACCTTCAAAGGTTTATTCTCTGAGTGGCACACACTAGCTATCTTCTACATCTGGAGTGATTTCAACAGGAAGACATTATCTTTTGATAAGTTCTGGAGTCAAGGATTTTTATGCACTAAAACACATTTAGAGAGAGATGCAGAGGCATTGCAGCAGCAGGCTCAGCAGTTGAGCTCAAGTAACGCATTAAGTGTAAAAGGATTTTTGACTGAAGAGTTCAGGGTCTCAGTGGGGGAAATGTTGAGCAGTTGCACATAGTAGGCGGCCTCTTTTGTCTTTCATGAGCATCCTAAAAAATGCTAGAGGGGAAAAAGCCCATTTAAACACTCAAAACACCATCAGCCATATGCATGGAGGAAATCTATGTGCATATGCTACTGTCTGTTTTTATTACCTGCAGAAACAATCCCCACTAGAGACCAAATACCGAAGCAGAACATAGTTATCTTTCCTATAAATGATCCCTTCCTTTCTAAGTCTACACGTTTTATCTGATCTGTTTGATAGCCAGTAGCTAAATAAGAGTTTTATAGACAGCAGAAGTCTCTCTCTTACTGACTGTGTATGTGTTCTGAAAGTGCAGACCTAGCTCCATTGAATAACTTTCCATTAACTATGAACTGTCCTTAAAAGAATGGGAAAGAATCCAGTTAAAAAAGAATCTACTAAAAACTGCAAGCTGCAGACTTCTAGAATGCAGGGATACTGTTGGTATTAGCACAAGTACAGTCTGAATTCTCAAAATCCTTTTCCACTTGTATAGGCATACTGCTGTATCTGCAGTAAAATTAAATGCATTTCAATAAATACACCTAGCACGTTTGTAGGTGGATGTAGAAAAATTCATTTAGCTGTACAAGCACATAAAATACTCAGAGATGAGACTTCCAGCAAACGCATTTCGTCTTCAATGTGCAATTTTGCTGTCCGAAAGAAAACCCAAGTGCAAATGACAATCTGAAAACAGTAAACTGATCAGCTATAAACCTGGTCCCATTAGCTCATAGACCAGATAGGGAAAGAAGAGTATCTCAGCAGCTTCTGTCCTCAGAGACACCTTAATGAGGTGTTAGTAGCACTAAACTCTGTTCTCAGGCCAATACAGACAGACTTCAGTGTAGGCTTGCTGCTTTCTATCCAGTAAAATCCTGAACTAGAAAGACCTTATCCTTGCCAAAGCAAAAGTGGTATGTAGTTAGTTTCTTTGTCTTAACAGAATAGTAAAAATCTAAAAAATATTATGTCACTTTTCTACGAAACAATGAAACACTCTTAGAGCTGTAGTTGCCTGTGGTAAAGCTGTAAGTCTTACCATATTTTTTCACAAAAGGACTTAGTTTTTCTGCTGGTAAAGAGCTAGTCAAAGTTCTAGTTAAATGATTGCAAGTCCAGAAGACACAGAAACCATCAACTAAATTATTCACAAACTTTTGAGAAATAAGAAGATGACAGGAGAATGGAGCTTCATATGCACCTTATTTAAGACTCATACTATCTGGCATATACTAACTTATCTCTATCAGCCCCAAGATTATGCTAATTCAGTGTATTCAGTGTATTTCCCCGTACTGGGAAAAATGTCAATACGAGTAGTCTCCTCAACACACCATAGCCAATTGAATTGTAATTATTATAGGCTAATTCTCTGAGATCAACAGATTTTTAATGAGGAATACATGATCCTAGCTCAGAGCCTATGGCTCCCACTTGCCTTGCTTGCCCTCTCTCAGTTACATGAAAGGATTTTAAGGATGTAAAAAACTGCAGTCACTGTTCTGCGCTGACTGTAGTATGTCCCCAGTGTAAACCTGAAAAGTTTGGATTGTTTTCGGGAACAAGCCAAAAGTGTTTCGATTTTGTTAAATGCTATGCAAATAGCTCCTCTGGTCTTGAAGTGGCAGGACAGTATGTATTTGCTTATCATCAGGGATCTGTACTAGGTAAATCTGGCTTACATTTACTATTTGCTTTCTGTTGCTGTTTACCCTCACATTTTAAAAGAATCTGACAACTGAAAAGTTGGGTTTGTAAATGGATTAATGCTACATTCCACAAAGATAACTGAAGAAATCAATGACAGTTGGACCTCCCCCTGAGAGCTATATCATATGCTTCATAACGGCTTCTTTACAAGACTTATTTGTTCATCTTCTGTAACAACTGTGCTCTGTTGGATATCTCTTCATGCACTGATATGAGGTGTAGCATTTCACACATGTATTAAGTTTTCATTTTTAAATGAAATCATAATTTAAAAAAGACAAAGGGATTTATTTTTCTTTTATTTAGAGATTAAGTAAACTTTGTATATTATAAATCATAAATAACCTGAAAATCATTAAACGTGTCCTTGGTGTTTTGAAGCAATACCAAATGACAGACTGTGAAAGTGTCCTTACAACACTGAGGAAAAGTTTTTGTGTTGTTGTTCTCTTATCCTACATGACAATAGGAAATGAAATCTAGTAGAAGGACTGTGTTATGATTCTCATAAACACCACCAATGATTGTTTGAAATTAGTTTAATGTGTTTAGGTGTGCTGCCTTTGTTTAACATGTTTATTTGTTGAAAAGTTACCAATGACACTTGAAATCACAAAGCCTGGGGTACTTATACTACCTGGAGCAAAGGATGAGTTAAATCTTTGCTCACCAAGAAAATTCTTCACTGATTCACTATACCTTGTAACTGTTTTCCATGACCAACACAAACATATGCATAGATTCTTGTCATGGTTTGACATGACAGCCTTTTCTGATAAGGGGAAAGGGGCTGTAAAGATGGCTCCTGTAAGAAGTTGTTTGCAACTCTGCCCAGCTCTGATCCAGACCCATTTCAGGGGCTGAGCCAATTAGACGCCTCCACAATCACTTTTTAAGAAGAAGCCAGAAGAGGAGGTTTCTTCCTCCATTTTCTTCCTGCTTCTTCCTTCTTCTTCTCTTCTTCTTCCTCTGGCTGGTGGTGGTGCAAGGAGTAGGAACAGTGAGAGAAACAACCATGCGGACTCCAAGGTCA
>WBNH01002057.1:0-64838 GCA_013401255.1 Urocolius indicus | reverse complement strand
AGGGAGATCTTAAAGTGCTGGTTGTAATTTCCTCATCATCCTACTCCCTTTTGCTTTTATTCCATTCTGTTCCTTGTAGAATAAACTTTCCTACTTTCCTTTCTAAGTCAAGTACTGGAGTTTGTTTTGCCTGGAACCATAATTGGCAGTGAGCCCTCCCTGCCCTTGTCTTAATCCACAACAACCTTGCTTATCTTTTTACTCCCATTTCACTGGGGCCTCTGCCATCCTAATGAGGGTGGAGGTGAATTGGGGGCACCGAGCGAGAGACTGTCGTGGTGCTGCTATGCTAGCTGGGCCAAACCACGACAATTCTACATATATGTTTCTTTGTGGATGTTTCAGAATTAATAATTCTGATTTAAAGTTGTTTGAAGAGGTAAGTTTACGTGTAGATCTGATTATCTGTGCAAAAGACATATTTGATGATGATTCAAGACCATAGATGCAACTCCAGAAGAAGAAACAGGCTATCACAAAGCTAAATAAATTCCCTCCAAAGCTTAAAATAACCTTATTTACTCTAATATAAAACAAAGTAGAATATATGTACTTAAATAATCAGGCTTTCAGAAAGAAAATTAATTCAAAATATTGTTCAATTGCTATAGTTTGCACCCAGAGAAGGGATATAGGAGAATTAAATTGAACTTCTCAAAAAATAACTTCTTATTCAGACTTCATTCTTAATTTGATTATCACTGATATTACTATGAATCTAATATTTTTTATATCATAATGTTTGTAGTTGAACTCCTCAGTTTGGCTAATGGTCAGAATCCAAAGACTTACATACATAATAAAACAGACTGTGCCCCAAAGAAATATAATAGCAGAATTTCCATAAGAAAAACTATCATGACATACTACAAAATTCACATCCTTTCTTGTCCTTCCTTCTTGTACAGAAAAAAAATCACATTTGAATGTTATATATTTATAAATTGATTTTTGCCTTATGCTAGTGAAATCTTGTTCTTAAGCTAACTGCAGTGGTAGGAAGGTGTTGCTCCTTTTAAATCTTCAGTTTGGTAGCTGTGAGATGAGGCTAGAAAGGAATATAAGTGAATCTTTTTGGATATAATTCTCCTCTACATGGCCTTTTTTTTTTTTTTTTTAGTTTTCCACAAGTGCCTGCTCGAGTTAGAAAGGTCTTTTTGACTTTCTCATTTTCTCTGTTAACAGCTTTCAGTGCATCGAAGCATAACTGTCTATTGGCAATGGTCTTTCTCAAGTGAGAAAAAGTCTTGTTTATGCTCCTTTATACTATCTTACTATCTGGACCTGATTTTAACCAGTTATTTTGCAAGTTTTATTCAGTTTCTTTCTATATATTTAAAATTATGTTTTAAATATTCAGTAAAACATGTTAAGGCAAACGTGGGGAAATATTTCTAGAATTACAAAGATTACTTGTATTTCCTCCTCCGAGTAGATGGGCATGGGTACAATAGGTGTACTAATAATGTACAAAATATGAAGGAAGCAACTTCTCATCTTGATCCAATGGATTTGATTGTCACTTAATAAACAGGATACTGCAGTAACTTTGACTAATTTGTACTCAGGGTAACAGAGAGAGTTGTATTTGTTCTCCTACTTTTGTGAATATCCTACCAGGGGCTCTAGATCCAAATTTTCTAAACTTGGCTGAGATGGATGCAAAACTATCTGGATGGCCAGGCCCAGAGAGTGGTGGTGAATGGATCTGAACCAGCGGTGTTCTCCAGTACTCTGTGTTGGGGTCTGTTTTGTTTAACACCTTTATCAATTATCGAGATGAGTGGACTGAGTGCACCCTCAGTAAGTTTGCTGATAACACCAGGCTGGGTGAGTGCATAGATCTCCTTGAGGACAAGAAGGCTCTTCAGAAGGACCTGGACAGGCTAAATCAGTAGGCCATGGCCAATTGCAAGAGGTTCAACAAGGCCAAGTGCCAAGTCCTGCACTTGAGCCACCACAACCCCAGGCAACACTGCAGGGTTGGGGCAAAGTGGCTGGAAAGTTGCCCAGAGAAGGTGGTCAAGAATGTCAACAGCATCTTGGCTTGTATCAGAAATAGTGTGGTCAGTAGGACCAGGGAAATGATTTCCCTGTGCCTGGCACTGGTGAAGCTGCACCTTGAATACTGTGTTCGGTTCTGGCCCACTCACTACAAGAAGGATACTGAGGTGCTGAAGCATGTCCAAAGAAGGGCAATGAAGCTGGTGAAAGGGCTGGAGCACAAATCTTATGAAGCGTGGGTGAAGGAGATGAGGTTATTTAACTTAGCGAAGAAGAGTCTTTGAGGATGTATGATCACTCTCTACAACTACTTGAAAAGGATTTGTAGTGAAGTGGGGGTCAATCTTTTCTCTCCAGTAATGAATGATAGGACAAGAGTAAATGGACTCAGGTTTAGGTTGGACATCAAGAAGAATTTTTTCACCCAGAAGGTTATTAAATATTGGAACAGGCTGAGCAGGGAGTCATCATCCTGAGGTATTTAAAAGACGCATAGATGAAGTACTGAGGGATATGGGTTTAGTTTAATTATAGGTTTGGCAGTCTTCAGTTAGCGACTGGACCCTATAATCTTAAAGGTCTTTTCCAACTGTAAGGATTCTATGATTCTATATGTATCTATTTAACAAGTTTCTAGTCTGTGCCATTTTTCAGGACATCCATTGCACATATTTTCTTTAACTCCAAAATGCCACAAACGATACACATTTTCTTTTTTTTAAAATAATGTATAGAAAAATAAATGTGCACATGTTCAAATGATAGTGGGATTGTAGAAATATTGCTTTCCAAACCAAACTCCAGATTTACTTGTGTGTCTATGAATTTGAGGCAGCCTTCTACACTGCATTGAATGATCTTGACAAAAATATTCTCACTTATAGTTCACTGCTCATCTTGAAGAGTATTAATTGAATTTCCACCGGGAATTTTCTCTTGGGAATTGTCTTTATAACTATATCTTGGTTCTAGTTGTCTTGCTAAAGAATAATATCACATTATACTAATGAATAAATCACCTCAATAAAATAATGTGACAAAGACTATCATATTACTTCACCCAAATGTTGCTATGTTCTTTAATATCACTGGCTAGGGAATCATCAGCAAACTAACTGTTACTTTGAGAGAGTGGGTTAATATTAATCGCATTGTATGTCACCATACTGATCTTTAATCCTCGAGATTCTATGCTGTATCTGTCACTTTTTGATAATCGCTGTACATAATCCTTGAGCTAAATTATGTGGAGCTGTAAAGTCTGCTTACTCTGCCCTGCTGTCCATACTACAGTGCTTACTTTGCCAGCATGCTTGGAGAGTATGAATAACTTTGTGCCCTCTTAAAAGTTTGCCAGATGACCTGGAGAGTAAATGACGTTGTTGACACCCAGTCTGGGTCTCAAGGACACTCTTCTATGCATGTGGTTTCTACTTTTATAGCTTTGACTTCAAGTGAATGGTGCAGTTTTGCCCCTAGTCACCAATTCATATCCTGCTGGCCTCACCAACAGTAGCAGTAGTACCATGCTTGGCATAAAACCTTGCTGCCACAAGGTATACATACAGGGTATTCCACACAAGCCAAAAGGACAAGAGAGCTCTGGTAGTGTCTAAAAAAGAGGAGGTTCTCTTTCTGTTTCTACGACCTTTTCTAGATAGTTTATGCCATTGATTCTTTTTTCCAACAATTGACCCTTCTTGGCTCTTGATCTTGTCCTTTCGTTTTCTCTGTATGTTTGCTTTTTCTCTTCTCTGTAAAAACACTATTTCCAAGTTGTGATCACTATTAATATCTGGGAAGCTGATCATCCAGTTCATGCCATAAAAAAATGCTGCTGTGCCAAATTGCCTGATAGAACCAGTCTGACTTATTGTTCATCTCAAATACATCAAGAATATTCTGCCTGTCTTGGCTTCTTTCTTTGTCTTTCTCTTGTCACTTGCTTCCAATCAAGCATGGAATTGATTTTTTTTTTTTAACTTTTTGCATATAAAGCTGTGTCTGACCTATTCCATGCACATATTGTGTTTACTGTCTTTTTATAAAGCTCTGCATGTCAGCCTGAGATTGAATTGTAATGGTCTGATAAGCTTTGCTATATCTATCATCTGATTTCAAAGTGACATACCACTGTGTCTCAGAATATTCTGCAAGAAGATATGTGTTATGTTTGAATCTTTTGATCCTTCTCCAAAAAAAAAAAAGGGGAAGTAATCACACATATTTTATTGAAGATTCTTCTGCCTGCTTAATAGAATTCAGTTTAATTCGCTTTTAAACAGCATCAAGCATTTTGCATAGCAGGTATTAAAAAATAGCATCAAATTAAGCAGCAATGATATTTCAAAAACTGCTTAGAAGTTCACCAAGAATTAGGTTGGCATCGCTATTGCTCATCTGTACAAAAGGAAAGATTCAGACTTTGTATTGAGAGGAAAAGCAAAGAATGCTTACCTAGTTCTCAGAGATTAACTTAATGTGAGGTAGAAAAAGGGGAAAAATCAACAGATAGTGTAGCTCTGCTTCTTCCTCTGGTTCTATTCAAGGTGACTGGAACACAGCCAGCTGTTTCACAAAAAAGGAGAGCAATGACGAGAAAAGAGAGCGTGAGGTACATTCTGATATTTTTCATCTACCTCCTAGAGTACAGGAACTGGGCTTCATTCTTTTGATCATTTTGTAGAAGAAAAAGAATCCAGAAAATGGTATTTAAAACAATTAAATTTTAAAACTGTTAATCCAAGTTAGAGACATATGACATTTGAAATCAGGCCTAATTGTTCAAATTGTACTATGGAAACTGAAGCAACCCCAGAGCACAAAACACCTATGGGGATGACTGTGATACAGAAGAATATTACACAGAACTTTTAATTATTCAAGGAGTGCATATTTCAAAATGTTTGTTTATGAAGCCTTTTGATAAGACTTTCAGCTTTCAATAGGACCTTTGTAATTAAGCCCCAATAAACAGTTAAAATGTGGACTTGTTACTTATAAACAGTTATGTGAAATAACTTCATAAATGTATAGATACACAACCAATATTTTCATTGCCACTTGAACTCAGATCAAACTAAATAAATGATTTTTAAAGATTAAGAGAGTTTCCTAAGTGGAAAAAAGGAAAAAAAAAAAAAAAAGAGAGAAAAGCAGTCATTTTACACTCTGTATCAATTAAAAGACCAAAGGTATCAATATCAGAAGACTGTGGGTACTCAGTGGGAAAGGTAACTAATTAGTTAAAAGGACTCTAAGGAAGATTAATTGCAAGGATGACCTCTAATGCACCACTCAGGCATATTCACAGTATGGTGTCATATCTGCCATTTTCATTACCTTTGTTTTTCATGATCTTCCAATTATATTTCAGGATTAAGATGGAAGTTTCAGCTGACAATCAAGAATCAGAGGTTAATAGAAACTAAAATGATAGAAAATATCAGAACTGTATGTTAAAAAGCTAAGTAGTCTTCAGATAGAAAACAGAGCTGCAGCCAGAAAAATGGAATTATGCTTAATCAGTAAAAGAATAACTAAATTTACATTACTTGGTAAAAACTTTTCTAATTATTGAAGTCAGAAATGAAAAGGAGAAATAAATACAAAATCTTGTACAGCTGTATCTTAGAAATCAGTGTTAAAATAAAAAAGGGACTATGCAATAAAAAACTAGGCAGATGGTCATTGTCCCGACAAGGGGAAAACTGAACAGATAAGATAATGCAAATAAAGGAAGCATAAATTTTTACAGATTTACAAACCTATCAATTTATGTAGGACAAAGCACAGGAGGCTAAAGTAAGCATAATAAAGATAAAAAATGATGGAAACTACTGGACATTAACAGATTTGTGTTAGCTAGTTTAACATGTCAAAGCATATGTGAATGAAATAAAAAAGGAAGAAGCAGGAAAAGAATCTTTCTATGGTACAGAATGCAAGAATACATGTTTAGGAAAAAAATTTGTAAAGATAAGAAAGACCAATAAACTATATAAGGAACTGATCACATAATACTTTAATTAATCTCTTATTAATGTCAATTTAAATTAAGGAATAGCAACATATCCTATCTGTTTTTGCATGTATTAGATAGCAAATATGTAATAAAATAGATTTTATTCCCTTATAGAACAGTTAAAGACTGTTCTCTCTAATGAATGTCAGATTCATCTGTGAAAAGTGGTTGACCTCAGACTATATACTGAAAGTGTCATGTTTTACTACTAATTGTAATTGCTTGAATTCAGCTGGAAGTATTTTTTAGGTTTTTTTTTTTTTTCCAAATATCTCCAGCACATTTGTTTTGCTATAATTTCTCCAGTAAATTTGTCTCCTTTTTGTTATACTTGGGTATAATACTTTTTCCTGGCAGAAGTATGTTCAAAAGCAGTAGGAGAAGGAGTGTTTCAGCACTAGAAATATTCAATGCTGGACTGTGAGACCATGAAACGAAAGAGTGAGTTTTGACAGTAGAACTGGAATAGCTAGAGTCTTGACAAGAAAAGAAGAAGGAAGAGGAATGAAGGATGAACAATCAGGAAAAGAATGACAAGGAAAAATTACTTGCCCTGACTTACCAAAACCCATGATATTTTACTAGCAAGGCAGCATGTTGCGACAATAATCAAGAAGTCCTGAGATCATCTGTTAGATATACTCCAAGAGAATCTTCCTTCCCTACCCTTCTCCATGACCAGTGCTATTTCCTGCTCTTATCACAAGCTCTGTCATCTGCTACTCAGAAGACTTTTTATTCCCATTCATTTTACATCATTCTCTGCACATTCCCTAAGCTGATGTGAAAAAACATATCCATCATTTTTCTCACAACATGCATCAGCAAATTACTGCAAATAAACAGCAACTTTCCTTCCTGCAGGACAATGATCATAAAATTCAGAGGGTTAAACACACAGAAATTTGGGACAGAGAGCTCCTCAAACTTTTTGCCTAGAAGGTGAAGGAGGTGTGATCCTCTTGGGAAATGAGTTAAAGCTTCTTGTTATCTTCTGATCTTGCAGAATTTTAAAGTAGCCATAGTACAGCACATGTGTGAACTTGTCTTGCAGTCCAAGACGTGTAGGTCATCCAAATTCTTTTAGATTCAGAACTGTTGTATGGTAGAGTAGTGGAATCTGCTGCTAAGAGTAACTGAACTTTTTGAGTTTTCCTTGAATTGCACAACAGAGCCTAGTGAATTTGGAAGGTCAGAGTACTGTTACAGTTATAAATGGTCAATCCAAGAGAGAAAAAAAAGAAAAGAAGTTTGGAACTCATGCTAAGGAAGAAGGTAAGGAACTCATATCTGCTTATCCTCAAATATAGCTTGGGTAAATATGAATGTCCCATGAATGAAAATCTTTGATGCAAATCCACAATTTAAATATACTTCATTTTTGGGGGAGGTAGGAAAAGGAAAGACATGGAGTTGCCAAGAAATGAATGTTTATTGCTAGTAGAATTCTTGGTCAAAAGGGCCCAACATCTCTGTAGAAGAGGGAAGTACCATAAAACTGGATTTCTGTCTGTATATTTTGTCCCACGCTTCCAGCCTCATGAAAAACTGGAGAAGAGGTAATTATAAGATTTTTTATCAACTTTTAAAATACTAAGCTCCAAAAAAAAAAAGAAAAAAAAGAAAAAAGTTTCAATTTTCTTGTATTTAAACTTGACTTGTTCGTTCCTTAGAAAAGATATGCATGTGTGTGCATATCGTGGTAAGGTATGAGAATCACACAGAATACAGAATCTTAAGGGTTAGAAGGGACCTAAAAAGATCATCTATTCCAACACCCCTACCAGAGCAGGAGAGTTTTGTTCCTGTTTGTAATTTTTGCAATGTTCAACATTTTCTGCTGACATTTATGAAACTCAACAGGTCCATATTTCATTTTCCTTTTAATATGCTTCTCCTTCTCTCTAACCTCAGCCTGAATTCTGAAGCCATGAAGAAGGTCAGACTACTGGCTTCATTGTTGAAGTTTTGTGAAAATTCCAGAAGAGCCAAATAAATAGGATTGTCATAATGTTTTGGTTTGGGTTTTTTTTTTAATGTTAGCCACATATTTGCAGTTGAAACCACACTGGATAATACAGATTTCCGTTCACAGGTTGAACATATTTAAAACTGATGAGCCTCTGCAGTGTCACAATGCAAAGTGCATGTTCATGGCAAGGGCATTTCTTGCAGCCCAGTGAATATGTAGTATTACACAAAACCAGATTTAATAGTGTCTCAAATATAGAATAACAAATATCTTATGAACTACCAGGGTGGGACACGGTAACTCAAGTGGCCTACTCTCTCTCTAGGTTCATGTCCGTGAGTTACAATGCATTAGTTTGAGAAGCCAATTGGTCTCTTTTCTTCTTCTGTTATTGTCAGATGGAGAGGTGTTTAAACTAGATTTAGAAGCCTGTAGTAGAAGCTCTTGCCTGGGTTATAATCATAACACATGCCTACAAAGTAAACCTATATTAGCACAACTCAATGTGGTAATTAAGATAGAAAAAGGCAGTACTAAGCTACATGGGCTATCAGATTCCTTGGGGAGAAAAAAAGGACTGATGTGACTTGAAATGTGTCCAAAGGGTTTAGTTAGCCTCCAATTAGCTGCAAACTTCCTCTATTAAAATGCATAACAAATACATGTCCCTGAACCCTTCATTATTTAAGTCCTAATTTCAGATGGTTCTTTTATTATAGCATATATCCTAAAAGCTAGCATTGACTTTTAATTACACTATACAATCATTGCTGTCAGGTGATAAGTTGGAAGGACAGAAGACTCCAGGGTATATCTGGAGCTCAGCTCTTAACCAAAAGCAAACAACAGAACAAAGGCAAACATTCTAGGAATAATCTACAATAAAATGAAGGCCAAATGGTCATCTCTCCTTAACCTTACATTTTACACCAATCCAGAGAGTTTGCTCAGGCAGCCAAACAAAAGCACAGAGACATGGAATGTGAAGTGGAACAGAACGTGAATTGTGCTCTAGTCTTTGCACTACCTCAAGTTCAAAAAAGACATACACATTTCTTCTTTCCTGCATTACTATTATTGATCTCTAATTACAAAGATCCTATTGGGGGTTGTTTGCTGAAGATTTCCATACTGTGCCAATACAATTAATATACTGGGGGAGGGAATGCATTAGGCAGATTTTAGCTTCGCTCTTACTGTTTGTTTTAATGCTATTTAGTGTCTCCTGGCCATTGTCCATTCTAATTGTGTCTGTTTGAGAAACCTGACTTTGAAGGTGCAACAGCTGATTAGATTTTGAAATTAAGTTCATATGTCCTTGAGACTGCTGGGTGATGGTGACTGCTGATTCTAAATAAGAAGGGCATAAAGCAACTGCTAGTGAAAAAGCCACGGTCAGAAGAGCACAGAGCAAGTAAGGACCTGGTTTTGAGTGCCACCCTTTTAAAAAGTTAGAGACCTGACTTAAATGTCTCCTGATATGAGGAAAAGCAAAGCTATGAGAAGACTTACATGAGTATTATAATTACATGAGCAGTATTACATTGAATATTACTTTTTAGCAATTGTATTACTATTTAGCTATTGTACTGAAAAAAGATACTTTTAATTTAGCTGCAATTAGTCATCCTCATTTTGAGGATTTATGTGGAATGAGATTGTTTGTCTGTTGAGGTATATGCCTCTCTGGGGCACACAGAACCATTGCTTCTCCTCTTAACCCCTGTGGTGGGATGGGGAAGCAAAAAGATAACCAAGGGCCTTATGGATCAAGACAAGGACAAGGATGGCTCACTCCTCAGTTATGGTCCCAGGCAAGACAGGTCTATGCAACCTGGGTGAGAAAACATAATCAATGTAACATGACAAAATTCAAATCCAGAACAAACAGAAAAATAGCAGTAGGATGATGGGGAAAATGCAACTAGCCCTTTAAGATCACCTTCTCGTCACACTTCCTGCCTGCCTGGGCTCAGCTGCCTGCTTCCAATTTTTCTACCTCCTCCTCTCCTCTCAGAGGTAGAAAAGGTAATATAGATGGGGAAAGTTTTGAACAACATCTTACAGGGGCCATTGTTCTTTCTCCTCCAAAAACGGCTCTCTAAAAACCCAACATGTTATTCTACATAAACATATTTTTAAAATCAGGTATTTCCTTATTAGAGGAAAAAATATGCAAAAATGCAAACATGCTCATTTTCTTTCCTTAAACATTTTCAAAATAAAACTCATTTTCCTCTAACAACAAAAAAAAACCCCATGGTATTGCTAACTGCTATGACTTTTCTTTCTTCACTTTAAGACAGCTACAAGGAGTTCAAGACTGGTGCATTCTTCAAAGGATTATTATCCTCCCAGTTTTCTTAATAATTTCGTATGAAAATTAGTTGTGTTGGGATGCAGTTATGAAGGACAAACATATTTTTAAAAGTTCTATATCAAATACTAAATTTTCTATTATGAATGAAGCCTGAAAAGGTAATAGGCAACAATCATGACAATGGTAGGTCAAAAGATGCTGAAATCTCAATTCAGCATTGCTACAATTAAATGCAGGCTGTATTCCTGTGCTGAATTTGGCCACAAATCATATAATAAAAACAGGAGAAGAGTCAGAGGAAGCTGTAAAGTAATAACATGAGATCATCCAAAGCTTATACAGTCATTTCAAAGTCCTAGTTTGAAGTGTTCAACCACCTGAAATCAGTACCATTTAGGGCATTTTTTCAATACTCATAAGTACCGAAATGTCAGATGTATGCTTACAGAAGCAATGTCAAGTTCTGGTGAAGGAAGTTACTAATGGAGTGAAGAGATAAATACCACTATAATGGTATATATTGCTGAAATACAATTACGTGTGTTTGTTAAGGTTAATATTCTCCTTTCTCGATAAACTGCATAGCAATGAATTGAACATTAAGCCTAAGGTAAAAGCCAGTCACTGAATAATATTGCTTTTCTGGTGCTGGAAAATCAGTGTGACATGTTTTTTAATCATGCCATTAACTCATAGCAGACAAGTACAAATCAACAGAATGTATACAGCAATGCCCTCTCTTTACTGATGAAGGATAATCCCAATTAGCAGCAGGTCGATTGTGAGTGATACATTATTAGAGAAACTTTAAAAAAAAAAAAGCCTAAAATAACATATTTAGCTCAAGCTTTAGGAAGCAGGCAACAATCAGAAGTACAAAGACAGTGACCTGTTTAAAACACTGCAGAACCAATCTTCCCACAAACAATCTGTCTGTGACTGCGTAGACAGACAAAAAATAGCTCTGACTACACTAGCCCCTAAAGCCATAGTGTTTCCAGTTAATAATATTAGTGACTGAACTAATCTGAAACTCAAGGTCAAAATATCCATGTTTTAGATAGTTCAGATAACAAAACACCAACAGAGCAGTTGGAGGGGCAGTAAGCTGCCTAGCCACCACAGAGCCAGAGTACGCTGACAGAATCATGGACCAGCTTTCAAAGCTGTAGTGCTCAACCTGTAACTCCATCTAACAATCTATTCACATGTGAAGAGTAAAAGTGATTGGGGAATCTGATTGAAAAATGGGTTTGGATCTTCATCTAACTGACTCTTCCTCTAAGAGATTCCTTTTACAAGGATGATTTGTCCTCCTCCCCACCCCACCCCGCGCCAAGAAATGCATATGCATCTTTAAGTATTAATTAATAGCACTGGGTTCAGTCTAACAGGAATGTTCTTAAATGATGCTGCTCCAGTTGGTTATTTTTTTTAATCATATAGGAGGAAAAGAAAAAAAAATTCAAAGAGTTTTGAATACCCTGACTTAAAGTTCACGGAGTCTCCGGAATTCTTCATCCAATTGTAGGATACTTGATATAAATGGCCTAAGGAGCTATGAGGGATTATTTAGTACACATCCTTATTGGTATTCCACTACACTAATATCTCAGTGTATGTTCCTAAACACATCCAGTGTCAGAGACTCCACATTCTCCCTATCAGATTGATTCCATTGCTTATTCATCACTCTTAGGATGAGAAAGATTTTTCCTGAAGAGTTTCTTTTCTTTTTTTTTTTTTTTTTTTTTTTTTTTACCTTTTGCAAGTAAGACTATCTCATGGGCTTGACATGAGGATCCATAGACCTGGAGAACATGTTCCTCCTTTCACTTTTTGTAAACCACACAAGTCTGTAGGGTTTTCCTCTTCTTTTACCTATAAAATTCTGATTCTTTCCCTCGTCTCTCAGAGGCAGAGTGTACCTTATACCAATGACGTCATTGCCTTCTCTGCACGTTTTCCTTATGGTCCTCAAACTTTTCCGAGCACAATGCCTAAACTCAACTCAGTGATCCCCCTATCTCCTCATCAAGTCTGAGAAGAGTAACAGGATCATATAAAAACATTCATAAGGTAGTGTGATTGTTGATGCAGGTTCAGTTTGTGTTCCACTATAGCTCACCTTATTTTGCCAGTTTGTAATTTTCCATCCTGTGTTTATGAAATCAATCATTCTTGTTTAAAACAAGAACATTCTACATGTACTGGGCTCATTTTATGTACCTCAAGTTGGCATGTAACAACTGCCTTGATAATTTCCTTCCATGCTATCTGATTTTAAACTGAAAGAGAACAATTTTGAATGCAAATATCAACTACTGCAGTGCTGACCTGATGAGAGTAGTATGATTTATAACTCTCACAACTTCTCCACTCTGCATGAGCTTTGTGTACCACACAACAGAAACAGGTTAATCTTTTTTGAAAGCCATTTAAAAGTTTTCTCTAAGGTAATTTTATTACCATACTGATTTGCTGCTGTATTTCCTCTGCTTCGTTTGTCCTGCTCACATCTGTTACATCTGGTGATGCTGGGGATGAAGGGAAGGGAGGAAGAAAACATCATGTTGAAAATTTCTTTCATCAAATTCTGTATATTGGAGGTTAAGATATATTTTGCCGAATGAATTTTGGTGTGCTTTGATGAATCTATAATCCCAGAACACTTACATGAATAGGTATAATGGACTAAAAACCTGATTATTTTCTGCTTAGCCGAGTGAACTACAAGGAGAAGAATAATTCTACAACCTTAAAGGCAATGGTCTGAAAAAAACCAAACAGCAGAAAGTAATCATGGAAAGGGCAAAAGGAGATCAACTATACTGAAAAGGAGGAAGCAGCCTTCAATTAAACATCTATTCATTGGTAATGAATGCCAAATAACATTAAATAAGCACTTAACAGAATATTAATCACATACTTAAGGGCTAATTGCAGTATATTAACAATTAATGGCCCTTTAAGAAACTAAATATACTATAACATGTAATAATTGTTAATTGAAAGCTATTTCAGGAACTTTATTTTGCTTTTCTTAATTGGCCAGTGACACAATATACATTTACTGAGCCCTTCTGTCCTTATGCTTTGAAGTTGTATGTTTGCTGCTATGCTGCAGAACGCAGCAGTAGATTTCAACCAGTTGTCTTCTAGGAAAAAAAGATCAGCTATTTTTTTCATACATATGGCCTACCATAATTGTTACTGATAGCACATGTTCTTCTTGTCCTGTAACTTTAGTTCACTCTACAGTGATGATGATGATTTAATACAACTCCATGTTTAAATCTATCTTCTAGTAATTATTCTCCAGAGCTACATCATCCTTCTCGAAGTAGTATGAAACATTATTGTGGACAGCTCTGAGGCTGACAGAAGATCCAGTAAATCTAATTTCAAATACAAGCTTATGCTGTAGTTGTTGAGACTTCTTGTCTTGATGTATCACAGATATAATCTTCTTGATGTTGGAATGTATTTGCAATAACCTGTAAGCCTTGTTCTTTAAATGAAACTCTCAAAGAAGAAAGGAACAGAAATATATTTTAAAAAAAAAAAAAAAAAGGAAAAAAAGTGTTTCACTCAAGGCAAGGGAAAGAACATAGAAGAAAGTGTAGAAGAAGCATAAT
Source organism: Urocolius indicus (assembly GCA_013401255.1). Taxonomy (NCBI): domain Eukaryota; kingdom Metazoa; phylum Chordata; class Aves; order Coliiformes; family Coliidae; genus Urocolius; species Urocolius indicus. The sequence goes on along the minus strand of WBNH01002057.1, from coordinate 50,880 downwards.
GGGAATCTGTACGCCTGTGTCCTGTACCACCAACACGCAGCCTGGAGAATAAGCAGGAGGAACTGGAGATGTGGGTGCAGATACAAGGCCATGATCTCATTGCAGTTACTGAGACGTGGTGAGACAGCTCCCATGACTGGAGCACTGCCATGGAGGGCTATGTATTGTTTAGGAAAGGGAGGCCAACAAGGCAAGAAGATGGAGTTGCTCTCTATGAGACAGAGCAATTAGAGTGCATTGAGATCTGCCTGGGTGGGGATGAGGGGCTGGTTGAATGTTTTCAGGTGAAAATTAAGGGGCAGGGTAGTGTGGATCATACTACTGTAGGTGTTTACTATAGACCACCTGATCAAGAAGTGGATGAGGCTTACAAACAGCTGAGAGCTGCCGCTGAATCACAATCCCTGGTCCTCATGAAGGTCTTCAACTACCCTGATATTTGCTGTCAAAGCCACTCAGCTAAGAGTACACAGACCAGGAGATTCCTGCAGTGTGTTGACGACAAATTCCTGTCACAAGTGGTTGAGGAGCCAACAAGGAGAGGTGTGCTGCTGGATCTTGTGCTGACAAATAAAGATCTAGTTAGAGATGTGAAGGTTGGAAGCAGCTTTTGATGCAGTGACCATGAGATGGTGAAGCTCAAGATCTTTTATGGAAGAAGCAGGACACCAAGCCAGACTGCGACCCTGGACTTCAGGAGAGCTAACTTTGGCCTCTTCAAAGACATATTAGGAAGAATCTCATGGGATAGGACACAGGAGTCCCCAAGAAAGCTGGTATAAAATTTTGCACTGAATTTTTGGAAGTATCTTTCTTCACAGACTAGGTTGTCATATATATAAACAGTTCCCCATGTGACGCAACAGCTGGGGGTTGTATTATATCCAGGGTAACAGAACCTCTAGACCTGGGCTGCCATCAATAGATGCTGCCTTATTTTCCTACTTGATTTTTTTTTCTCATCCAGTCTCTGTTCCTTTCTGTGCATCGGAAAAAAAATTCATGTAGAGACCTGAACAGCTTGGACACCTGATCCAGATCAAATAGCATCAGAGGAAGACTAATGCTAACTCAGGTCATTTCCCCAATGAAAATAAGAAAACCCCAAAGACTTTTTGTCTAAGATATCATGACTAGATTTTTCTAGTGCACACTGAAGCTCAGACTTCATGTTGAACATCATGTGTTCCCCATTTATTGCAAAAAAAAAGGAGCACAATCTGTCTGCAAATGTTTTCTGGCTTTATGATTCCTCTAGCAAAAGAACACAGCATTTAATGGTCAAAGAAAGACACTTTGTGTTGGACACATGTTGCTTCTTAAGTGGAAGGCATGGAAGAAAACTATGTGCACTAGTTCTAAGACTATGCATTCTTTTTAGAGCCTTATCATTGCAGTTTTAAAAGTTTACTGAGGCTGTACACTAACTTGTAACAGTAGTGTCACAATACCAGAGGTCAGCAGGTTGATGTGTAGAGCATTTTATATCTCTTTTTAGAGTAATTGTGCTGTACTTGTGTGAGGATTTTTCTTCCTTTGTTTATATTATGATAATTTCACATTTTTACTTCAGTAAAGAAGGTACAAAAAAAAAATTCCTTGCAACCTACCCCTTGGTAAATGGGTTTGTCCGTGAAAGGCTAAAATGGTAATACTCTAAAGGTGAAATTAATTGTCAACGTGTTTATAATCATAAATGGTCATGAGCCTATACTTTGTTTAAAAATACTGGCCTTCTATTTTCCCATCACTTTGGAGGAGAAATGCATATATACATATATTTACATATGTGTGTGTACACATATATTCTTTTTACCAAAGATGAGTTCCATCTTAGATTAAAAACTGAAATGCTGTGAATAGGTACAATTCTATTTTGCATAATATGCCCTTTTGTTCTTCACGGTTACTAATTTTACAATGTAAAATATCTCAAAAGAACCTACCCAACATTTTTACTCAATTAGTTTAATCCTAATAATGTTCTGGTATTGCAATTTTTAAGTGTTTTGCTGGATTAGTAGAGTCTATTTGGGGTTTGAGATTTAGGTTTTTTGTCGTGTAATTGTAGTACACCACACAGGTGTAAAAAACAGAGCATTGGCCAAATAAAAAACCACTTCTTTGTTAAACTGTTAACTGTTTGTTAAACAGTTTGTTAACCATGCTTTAAATTATAGTCCAAAAAAGTAGTTTAAATTGTAAGCCAGGAACTTACTGTGAAAATTTGCATCTCTCGGTAGCAAGAGACAAGTCCAATCTTAGAACTTAACTATAGACACCAACATTCATTCAAATTAAATACCTTTAAGATCTTAGCTATCAACCTTTTCCTTATTCGTCCAGATACATAAAACATACAAAATATTGACATATATACCGGTATGTATAGTCAGTAAAAGATATAAGACTATTTCAGCAATGGTTTTTCTTTTTTTTTTTCATGCTGCTATCCTTTCTATTACAGGTACAAAAAAAAAACCCCGTTTCTGACTGAAAAGCCCTGCCAATGCTATTTAACTGCAATCTAGTGGCTCTGTATAGCCAGTGGTGAATCATCTCATATAACAAAAAAATGCCAAGGTCAAGCAGGGTAGGAAATTAATCTGTCATTAATGTCCTCAAATTCCATGTCAGTTTTATTCTATGAATCATTGTGTCTGACCCCAAAAAGTCTACACCATTGCTGAAGCAGTTCTATTCTACCAATTTTAAAAATTTTGAACTAGGTATAGAACTCACTTCATCAAAAGTAAGAATGCCTTTTTCTATGTTTTAATTCTCATATAGGTCAAATTTTTTCTATTTACCATGTGAGTTCATAACAACTGGCAGGTTTTGGGGATTCAGTCACTTGCAGTGAAGCTCCCCATCTCTGATATTGGTTTTGCTTCTTGTGCTGAAAATGTGAGTGGCAGAAGTCACTCAAATGCACTGATATCCAGGGCATGATCTTAATGACTATTTATTTTGCCAGTCTAAGTAGAAAAAAAAAACAAAAATAAAAAATGTTGTTTTCTAACACATAGGTACAAAAGCAGAAAGTTCACCAAGATTTCCGTATTGCCTTACCAAAAATTCCATCAATATCCTCTAGTATTCAGAGATGATTAGTCCAGCTATGGGCAGCTGAGCCTCACAAATGTACCAAGATTTTAGCACTGGCACAAGCTGCATGTGCTGGGTTAGGAGCTATACAACCAACTGCAAGCCAAGCTTCAGCTAGTAGAGTTTCAGTAGTAACCCCAATGAGAGAGCAGACAGAGAATGGGAGCTCTGAGCCTTCATTAACATTGCTTATGTCCAAAGATAGCTTTAGCTTGGCATGGCTTATGCATTTGCACCTAACCTGCCTACTCTTTTCCAAATGAAGTCTCCTCAACTCTCTCATGATTGCTTCCTGAACAGGGATTATCTCTTCCCTCATAAGGACTGCCTGATCTTCTTTTGTCCCCATCCAATTTTTGTTCTTCATTTATTCAGTCAAGCCAGTTTATTTTCCTCATTTGTACCCTCTAGAAGACAGGGAGGACAGATCCCTGTTTCGAACCTCTGAAACCAAATTTTACCAGAAAAGATAAATCCATCCAATGGGATGAAAAGAGAGCATTCAATTAACTGGTCAGGATAGTGTCTATCCTCTGTGAATTTGAGGTAATGCACCATCTTCAAATTCAGTCACTAACATCAGAAAATTTTTTTCAGTCAAAAAACTGAAAAATGTAGTTTTGGAATTATTTGTTTCTGTTTGATTGTGAATGGAGTGTTCAGAGGAGCTGCAGAAGATATATTTGACACATAGGCATTATCCTGTAAAATATCAATAAATGATTTTCCCAGGTTTGGTTTTAGACAATCAGAGTAAAGCCAAATTATACTGGCTGAAGATTTGCAAAGAAGACATGTTATGAAGTCTTCTTTACCTATATATAACATCTCAGAAAAAGTAATTGAAATATGACTCAGTCATGAACAGAAAACAGACTTACAATGGTTTTGTAATACTTTCTCAGTAGTGAAAGTTACAACAGACACATTTAGAATATCAAAAAGGAGCAGATACAATAGATAGTCTGATCTTACGCTGCTGTTACTTGCCCTGACTATAGAATGATCTCAGGAGGCATCTTCTACAAACTGAGGAATGAACACGTAACAGTAGATGTTAGATGATATTCTCTAACATTATCAGTTTTCTATTTCACTTTTCTCTTTTACATTTTACTGCAAATATCAGAGGATTATGTACTAAAAAAATTTCCGAGGACATTGTATTCCCCAAGGAACCTGTACAGTACTTTTACAGATTTGCCTACAATTTTAAATATTTAATGTTCAGATAGTAATAAAGACAATGTCTCTTCTTATAGAATGTTTGTTGTTGTTGTTAAATGTTCTATACAGAATTGTAGCTGAATAAAGTGAAGTTATTGTAAGTGTCCTTGAAAGTAAATCTTAAAATTGTGTCATCCTCATTAAAAACAACTAGGTTCAAGCTTAATACTAGCACAAACAAATAAGGGGTGTTAATACTCACTCATCATTAGCATCTTTAATTTAAAAGATCAGGAAATGTATCCAGAAGACATAATGTCATTTTAGAGTCAAACATCTGATGGGACAGAAAACGCGAAATTTGAATGCCTGGACATTGTTTATTCAAAGACACGTATATGTATCTCTGTATGTATGGCTTTTATGATTGTGATTGACCACTGTTTTCTTTTTTAATTAGAACTGACTGTACCCTTGACCTTGCACAACACACAGATATGAAAACAATCCATTCTCTACAGGATTTACAATCTGGAAGACAAACGTGAGCGATAAGACATACTAGGAAACCCAGAGGATATGTGTCCTGTAAATGATGGGTTTTTTTCTTTGTGTTGTTGATTTTGGTTTTTATTATGTTCCTCACACGGAGATGGGAAAGAGCAAAGGTCTTCAGAGTCCTCTGAAGGTAGGTGGCAGGAAATATCAGATTTTCCTGTGCCTTGCTTTGACTACAGGAGGTGTACTTTTCCAGTGGTGTTAACAGCTAGTTCAGTATAGTTCTGCATTCTGCTTTACAGGACAAAGAGAAAAGTTAATACTTTCTTACTTGGAAGGTGGAGATTTTATATAAATTCAGCAGCAATGCCAATTCAACTTGATAGAAAAAGAAAAAAAAATTACAAAATTCTTAGAGCAATTCTTAGACAGTTTAACTAATGCCTAACATCCTACCATCTAGGATTCTGAGACTGAGAGAGAAAAAGACTAAACCTCAGGACTGAGAAGATGTATAGGCCATATAAGCCACAGCAAAGATGGAGAATAATTTTACTCACTCACATTTCTTACATAAGAAACATTATGAACACTACCTCCTTTTTTTTTTGCTGACAATTGTCAAAGATATCATAGCCCACTAACCTCTCAAGTGTCTTTAACTAAAAGAGAAAAAAGTAATGTCTGTTTTTTTAATTAGAATGCAAAATACTGTTGGCATTTCAAGTATCAGATTTTTTTTTACAATGGCCAGTAACATTTATATTGCCAAATCATGTGTTCCCAAACTACAACAATTTTGCTACAATAAGTAGGCCATAGTTTTAACGAAGAGAGTCACCAACCCTGGCTCAGGGCCTGTAAAGAAATGATTGGATCCCTCCCACAGGACACGATCGCCTCCGGCCATAGTCACTGTCCCTGGAATAGGACCTTTAATGAAGTGAATCACTGCCCCTGGCTCGGGGTTTTTAGCAAAATAAGTCTCTGCCCCTGATACAGAGTCATTATCAAAATGAGTCTACTGCTGATGCGGGGTCTTTAAAGAAACACAAACATATCTCAACTTCACCAGTCCTCTCCATAGAATGAAGGGGAGTCTCTGCTCTGGTACACCTCCTCCTCTGTTTCCTTACTGACCTTGGAGTCCACATGGTTGTTTCTCTCATTCTTCCCACTCCTTGTACCACCACCAGCCGGAAAAGAAGAAGTGGCAGAAGAAGGAAGAAACAGGAAGAAGCCTCCTCTTCGAGCTTCTTCTTAAAAAGTGGTCGTGAAGGTGTCTAATTGGCTCAGCCCCAGAAGTGGGTCTGGCTCAGAGCTGGGGACAGTTTTGAGCAATTTCTTACAGGAGCCGTCTTTACAGCCCTTTCCCCTTTACCAGAAATGGCTGTCATGTCAAATCATGACATTCCACCCTTCTCTTTCATGAATTGCTTTTTAAGGAGGTGTTAAGAATTTACCCCTCGTCCCTTCACCAGAGGTAGAACCACAGAAAAACTTGTCAGTCAGCAGCACAGTTCATGTTTTGCCTGTTACTGCTACCAATTAATATCCTTATCTCAAATTTGATCTCCGATGCTCCAAACCCCACAGACTTGTGCCCCATGTTGGGCAACAAAAAATGTTGTGGTTTGGCCCAACTAGCACAGCAGCACCAGGACAGTCTCTCACTCAGGGAGAGTCTGAGGGGAGCAGTGCAGTCTTTGTGCCATACTGTCTGAGGATCCTTCAAGATAAACTTGTCATTGTTATTAAAAGTTCTGTAAAGATGCTCTAGGGACAGACCCATGGTTGACGTCTTTCATCTCTTACAAAACTTTGATGATAGCTTCTTTGAGGTAAGAGGCTGTCTTTTCCTTGTACTGGATATTAGCAAGAACAAAAGTACACACATAGGGATACATATTTATGAAATTAATTTAACTGTATTAAACTACAGAAAAAGACTTGAGTCTGAAGGTTGAATGTTTCCCGTGATCAGCTGAAGTTCATCGGAAGGACCAGATGCTTGTTATCACTGGTGAATTAAAGCCTTCTTGTGGCACCTGAAGGGACAGTGATATTTTATCCGAATATATTTTCTCATTCTTTCTGATGAAAAACACGATATGAAGATAGGAACTAAACATATCTTCTGGTAATCTTGCTTAGAGACTGAGGCATTTCAAAGACGGTGCAGTGCATGCTACCTGGTAGAGAAAAGGAAAATATAAGTGGACAACAGGATGACAGCTGCTGAAAGGTATCAGTTCACCTCAATAGCAACAAATTGTGTATCCTCTACTAACCTATATTTATGATTTCTACCTTCATTTCCGTAGCATTTGCCATTGAATACCAAACAGTGCCAGAATACGCAGAAGCTATGACTTGGCTCTCTGTTGCTGTATTTTCACCAGTTCTTGGGATTTGTTACTAGAGTTATCTGAGGACGGTTCACTGGGAATGACGCTGCCAATGTACACATTGGAAAAGTCAAGACTTGATTTCATTTTAATGTTATCTTAAAGAAAAAAATCAGCCATGACTGTATAATTAAATGCAATTTCTAATCTGGAGAGAGGCAGATATGAAGTTGGAATATGTTTTCTTTCATCAGCAATAATTCTATGTGCTTCATGTGGAAATGAATCAAGCTGAGGTGTAGATGTACAGTACTTTAACATTACATCATAGCTATCCAAATTTGTAGGCACATTACATGGCAGGCATTAGGCAACTTACTTTCACTGAGATATAGCCAAACATAGGCAAGCAACACCTATAAAAGTTCACTAATAAGGATATCATTAATGTTAACTTGACTTGAATATGAGTGGAAGATTATTAAAATAGTGTTAAGGCCTACATAAGTGTTCTGTAACACTGGGAATGTCATTTCATATACATATGTGAGCAATGTGACCATCAATGGAGGAAAGGAAAATTAGCATAGGTGAACAGAATGCATTCAAGTAACAAAATGTTACTAAAGGAAGAGGCAAGTTCATTGCACTGCAAATAGGCAGGCATCCTGCTGAACACACAGGGATAGCTGGCAAGATAAGTGAAAAGGAGATAAGCAATATCAAAAAGATAGCTAACTGTGTAAAAACATCAAGCCTAAGTGAGAAAAATTAATGAACCAGGGCCACCAAGTACCAGAGACATCAATGCTAACTAAACAATATCAGCTCTCTACACTCATATATAATTTAGTACATAGGTATTAGCATTATCAATATGTATATGAACTGATGAAGATTAATAATGTGTAAGAATTGACCAGTTTCAAGTAGTACACTATTAATGAATCAATTAGTAAAATTGAAAGTTAAAAATTTTCTTATTTTGTCTGTCTCCTAAACTTTCATAGTGATGTCTGAGTCTCTCTATACAAATGTATTCATATACTCAAGGGCAACAGAGAGACAAACTATCTTTCACTCAAATGCTTTCTGGAAGTATGCAGTGTTTCTGGTTGCTCACCGTGTGCAAATTTTGTAAGGGACCACTGTGTGTACTGTATGTACTGGACAAAGTGTGAAGCAACATTTCCTAAGAGGCAGAACTAGAGAAATACATAAAATCATAGTCCTGTCTGTTTCTTCCCTGCCTTGTTATTTATGATTCTTCCTTCCCTTCACAGGGGAAACTTTCTGCTCAGAATTTCACCTGATCTTTACACAAGTTCCTCAAGGAAAGGCGGGTCACAGTTAGTATGGTTGGTAACTTTCCATCTTCCCATTGCAATGGGAAAAATGAGTATATGAGACTTAGCCTGAAAGAGATAAATAGATAGAGACTGCTTTCCCTTCATTGCTGGAGAAGATGGGTGAGTTCTTATTTATATGGCCTTTGAGATGTTTTTTGATGATATATTCTATGATTTGGATTATCCTGCCAACATACTTCATAGTTACTGAAGGAAGTCTAACAACAAACTATGACAAGTACAGGCAGAAATGCACAAGCAGAGAGACACAAATTGAATTGTTGGTGCAATTCCACTCACTTCAATGGGACTACACCAAGAGATGAAATTGTCCCTTGGCATTGTTTAAGGTTCAAATAGTGCATTTAAAACACAATAAATGGACAATCCTCAATTTGGGCACTTTATAACCAGGTTTTCTTGCACTCATGGGGAATGATCCAGAGTCGGTGAACTGTTATAACCTTTCAGTTTTTATTGGTGCTAAACATGTATCACCACATACCCAAAGTACTGTATACGAGAAAATCAATAAATGCAATGCTTAGATGATAAACGTTTACAATTTACTTCTTTGTTGCTACCTTGTTCTGATAAAAACACTACCTTTAAAAGTAAGTGAGGTTACACTCACAAAAGGGAAAACTTCCTTCTCCTTAAGTACAAATGTGTACTGTAACAAACACATTTTCTTGGTTTTCAACACTAGGACATATAGGTGTTTGGAAAGAATTAGGACTAACACAAAGAAATGATGGCTAAACTATAAATTTTTCATTGTCTTTTTAAAGGTATTTTGAAAGGTCTTTTTGAAAGCTGAGGATTGTATATATTTAAAGCCAAGAGTAAAAAGTTGGCCTGAACTTCATTTTCCCTTTGAACCTGTGATTTATGTGTGCAACAAAGCAAGTAGTAATTGTGTATGAATTCAATTGGTTATTCTGTCCCTCTGTCTCAAAAAATCCTTTCTTGTTGATGGAATATCTCAAAAGCTAAAAAATCCAGTGTCACTATATTTTATATGAAATGGCAGCAGAGAGTTTCACATTTCTTTTGAAAGGCAAGACAACATGATATACATTTACAATGTGACAAATAATTTTTCTGACTTATGTCTATCTTCATTTTTAACTTACAGAATTCACCATTGTACGGTCAGATAATATGCTACATCAGCACACACAAAAATAATTAGCTTTGTCTCTTTCACCAGATGATTTCTTTTAGTTTATATATTTGCTGTCAGACCTTTTAACACTTAAGTAATTGTACAGCATAGTATTTTTAAGTGAAGTGTAAACAAGGTAAAATAATGAGGGAGCGATTCTATAAAAACTAAAATTTATGAAATAATTTGTACATGAATGCTACCAATATTCATCATCCCACTTAAGAATCTGTAATTATAACTCCCTTCATGATAATTCTATCTTTACCACCAGTACATTTTTTCTTGAAAGATCATTTATCTCATTGTAAGAAAGACATTCTCTGTATTCTCATTCTGACTTTGAAGTATAGCTCCATATTGACAGTCCATACAGTGGGAGGACACAGGACTCTTGTTTAGGGCTATAGATGCACTGTTAAATCACCTTGTAGAGAAAAAAAGTTGACTAGGATAAGGCTACTCCACTTTTCTGAGTAAAGTCTCATTCTGAAGAAAATCTTTCTTTTTACTTAGTGGCCTCTGAATATGTTTTTTCACCTTCCTACATTTTACACAGAAAACAATATCACACATTGTGTCCTTCTCTCAAACTGGAAGGTTTGATTTAATGAATGTTTATAGTAAAAAGTTGTGTTTGAAAATTTGACTTGTAAAATGGTGTCTCACTGCTAAAAAAAATTGAAATGTGCTGGCAGGCAAGAGGCTGGGTCATTGGAAATGATCAGCACTTTACATGCTTAGAGGAACTCTGTTTGGTCTTTGTTTTTTTGTTTTGTTATTTTGCTCCAGTATAGGATACTTCAGGAATGATTATTCCATCTGAATACATTACTTTTTTTTTGGCAAATTTTGGAGACTCACAATGATAAAACTAAATTGTAGAATGAAATTAAGGCTGATTTAGTCAATAATGGTCAGTGAATGTGAGAATTTCACAAAAAAGGATCAGAATACAGTTAAATAAGTTAAATATCTAGTGTAACTCTCAGTTCAAAATGACTATTTTTCTTATATATTTTCTTATAGTGGAAAAAAACAGTAATACAGTGCATTTAAGCTATAAATATTTTGAGAAAAAAATTTTGACAACTAAATTTGAACCTCATTATCTATGCAAGCAAGACAAAGAGAAATGTATATAAAGACAAGTTAAATATATGAAAAACTACTTTATTGGTGGATTGCAAAAGTTATTGTGAATCAGAAATAATCATCCATGAAAGATTTTTTTTTTCATCCTTCCGCCTTTAGAAAAGAGCTTGTCTGAACATACTATGGATAATCGGTCTTCAAAACTGATCACTGGCTGCAAAACATTTTTTTATTTTATTTTACTTCTGTGATTACATAGAACTAAAGCTCTAAAACTGCTCTGCAGTTTATTTTCCTGACAGGAAGATCATAACTATTTTTCTAATGTCTGTACTTTCCATTTCATGTCATTTTTCTCATGTATCCTACTTGTGACCCATGTAAATTTCATCTAGGCACCGATTTAATTGTCTTATTTATAATGTGAATCTTCTTAGAACTGCAACATTCCTTGTAGATGCTTTGGTACAATGATTACGTATGAAGAGAGTGTCAGTTTACTATATTGTAAGCCGTATTTTCCTAGCAATGTTATTTTTTAATCTCATTTTAAATTGTCAGAGATTGATCAAGTTGTAAACTGCTTCTCTCTCTATGAGTCTTTGTTTTTCTGTTTCTCTCAGATCTACTGCACATAAATGAAAGTGAAAATTTTACAACAGTGTTTTAAAAATATCTGTGGAGCTCGATGGTGGTTTCAAATTCCCAGAACAAATTATCATGTTTTTTTTAGGAAGAATGAACAAACCCCTAAGAGGCTGCTTAGTTTCAGTGACATCTGGTAATCCAGAGATGTTCATTTTTAATTTTGGTGGTAGAGTAAATGAATGCTTTTCCTTGCACAAAGAAGCAGATATCATATTCACTACACTTTCAATTGTTTTTTTTTTAACATACTTATCTCAAACAAATGTATGTTTGTGTATTTAATGTCTGATGATAGGACCTATCACCTTTTATTTCTTCATTTTTTTTCTGGTTTCATTCATGTGATTTCTACAGAATAAATTACTTCAAGTAGGACCAATAGATGCATTTCTTAGTACTTGCAATAATTTTAAGCTTACTAGCTTGTACTAAAATAAACATTTTTTTATGGTAGATGAGCACGCTAAGAGATTTTAAAGTGTATTAAAAGAGAAAAAAAATAGAAATCTTGCCTGATGATATTCATATGAGACACCTACAGTGTTCTCTTCATCCTTTTGTGTTGATTTGTGAAACTATTTCTTGGTCCACATATTCTACCACTACAGACAAGTTTTTTTCTAAACTCTCAGGCTAATAATGGTACTGAAAAGTTGAAAAATGTGGACAACATATGCAATGAATATATAAATGACCATATTTACTTATTGTTAGATCATCTTATAGTCTTAAATTATAGTTTTAAACTAGCATTGCATGAATACACACTAAGTCAGGTCCTATATGGTTGATACTGACATTATGTGTGACTTCCCAAAGAGCCTGTAGCCTGTAAGATTGAATTCTCCAGGTTTTCATGAAAAACCTTACTAATTTTCTCTCACTATTCTGATTCCTCTATCTTTTCCCACTCATTAAATAGTGTATTGGGGCAGACTTCTTCTTGCCCACTCCGTGCTATCTCAAAGACTGAGAATATTCAGGATTGCTCTGAGAGTCTTATCAAAGTAATGAGCTAAAGGTGCAGCATGCAAAAGCAGATGTATAGTTACTGTGATACCTGAAATCCAGTGGGACTTTTTCTACCTCCCACTTCGGGGAGGAAATAACCAAACCCTATATCATCACTTGTACACATTTAAACACCCAACATTCACCTGTGTGTTGAGACAATTAATTTAATAGACTTTTGCTACCCCATACTTTTTGAAAGAACACATTGAACCACTGAGTTAAAGTGTTGAGAAAAATAGGAAAGGGTATTTTTTCCTGCAAAGCGGCAAGATGTTTGTCATTACTTCACATAACTGGTCCTTTTTTGGATCATAAGTCCAAATACGTTTATGATTTAGAACATGTAATTGCACTGATACCTTTCATGTTTAAAAATCATTGGTAGTGGTCACTTGGCCCACAACAGAATGAGACCTTTAACATTTAATGAAAGACTGTGAAAGAACATTCCTTTCTCTGACAGGAGAACAGTCACTGTCTTTCCAACTCTATAAAACTTGTAACTAATGTGCTAAAAATAGCTTTGTTGTGCAATATTATGCATGTGGCAATTATCATGAAGGAATTTGATTATATCCGTTCATATTAATGGAGCAGTTTTCATTTATGGGTTTGTAAACATTTTAAACTCTATTTCCTAGCAGCATTATTTCATTCTCTTGACAGAATATATTATTTTTTGTTTCATAGACACAAAGTCGTGCGGAAAGCAAGGAAGCTATAGTCGACAAAAATTCAGTCATGATTATAAAACTGAACATGAATACTAGCAGTATAGAAACAGATTCTCCTCAAAGGTCACTGCCATGGATCCAAAATCTACTTGACATCCTCAACCATCAGCTGAATCCATTCTTCTAATAATACTAGGAGTTCATCACCATGGAAACCACTTAACAAATTGGCAAAGTTTGGAATTTAAATTGTCTATTTGGAGAATTTATTTAACTACAAATGGAGACCTTTAAAAGCCTAGCTCCCTATTGAAGATACAGAAAATCTCCTGTGGATACTCAAAAATGTGAAATTATCATGTAGGAAAAGAGAAGAGAGGGAGGTCATTTTTCATGATGGGTCAAAAATGAAGTTTAAGCTCTGCAGTGAACTGTATTCCAGAACATCAGCAAAAAAAGTGTGAAAGTGACTCAGCTGTTCAGGTCTGTAGTCTAAAATTTCAGATCCTTGCTGTGGAAGCACAGCTGCAACAAAAATAATCTTGTTACAAAGTTTCCTGACTTTTAGTAAGTTTAGCAATGTGTTTATGAACACTTTTTAGTTGATAACAATTTCCTACTACCCATTTTTTCTGCAATAAATCTGTTGAAGCTAAAAAAAAAAAGAAATAAAAATAAAGAAATTCTATTACATTAAACAGATTCACAGAATCTTAAGGGTTGGAAGGGGCTTCAAAAGATAATCTAGTTCAACTCCCCTGCCAGAGCAGGTCAGAGAAGAACTTCTCCAGGTGGGTTTTGAATGTCCCCAGAGAAGGAGACTCAACAACCCACCTGGGCAGCCTGTTCCAGTGCTCCATCATCCTCACAGTGATGAAATTCTTCCTTGTATTTCTTTAGAACCTCTTGTGTTCCCACTTACATCCATTGCCTCTTTTCCTGTCATTGAACATAATGAGCCTGGCTCCATCCTCCTGACACCTGCCCTTTACATATTACATTGTTTGTGCTTCACTCTTTACTGACACCTGGAATTTAGGAAAAGAAAATCTACTGAAAAAAAAGACAATATTGTGCAATGTTTTCATGGCACGGAAAACGTCTCATGGTTTCAGTAACAGAAAACTGAAAGCTTGTAGTTTTTTATAACCTGAGTAAAAATTTCCAGATAGCAGTATTTCTGTATTAAGTAATCTTACTTTCATTTAGGTTAGAATGAACTGCTCAATGTTTCAAATGCATCCTATTCATTTTAGTGGGAGTTGTGTTTGTTAAGTTATTGTTTCAAAATGATCAACATGTTAATACTTTCACAGTTCAGATTTTCCAGCATTCAATACCATCAAACCAATCCAGGGAATGGTCTGCAAAAGTATTAAACTTTAATTTTACAGCTTCAGTAAGAACTAGATTTTTAAAACTCTGTGAATCCAACATAACATTTTGAAAGTCAAATTACTTATACAAGAGAATCAGGAAAACTCAATGTCCTTGAAGACTTGGAACTCCAGTTACCAGTGCTGATTTCTATAAAAGAATAGTCTTTATTTCAGTTGCCATGGATTTAGTTCTATTTTAATTCAACATTCCCACTGAAACAGAAGATGCTAACTTCCTCCTTTTCATCTATTTCTTATTTCAATGTTATTCAATGTGATTATGTTCATAGCTCCATTAGTCCAATAACACAGTTAAATGCAAGACAAAAGTCTTTCATCAGACATAATGAGTTCAATAAAACTAAGCTCTTCTTATTTTGCAAATCTTCATACCTAAGCTTAAGTGTTATAGCTCATTTATAATTACTTTTTTAATAAAACATTCTTGTGAATGTACTTCTGTACAGTTGATCTTCAGTTATTCCTGATTTGTACCTAACAGTCTTTCATCCATGTCACAAGAGAACATTTCTACTCTCTAATTTGTCAGTTTAAATTTTCAAACACAGCAGAGATAGTTCTTGGAAAGACCTGACTCTTCATATCTTTAAAATAAAATGTATAGATGGTAGTTGTTGTTCGTTTCTTTCCTCTCTCTTTGATTGAATATGATGAACTATGTATAATTTTGCCACAATATACAGTAAACAAAGTAAGTGTGTTGGACATCAGCAAATATCAGTGAACAATTGTTCTGAACTTATCTTTAATTCCATTTGGTTCCCACCTGCTGACTGTTTTCTCCTGTCTTTTGGAAAATATGCAATTATAAAGAGAAAAGATAGAATGGCATACGCATTGAACCATTGTTCTAACTACAAAATTTTAACTATCAAATTTTAGCAATCAGCGATTTTTTACCAAGATGGTTGGTATTAAATATATGGAATATTTTCCCTCCCTGCTATCATCATTCTACTTTCTCATCTAAGTTTAGATTCTACTTTCTCCTCTAAGTTTAGTACTTTTTTTATATTCAGTGTTGTGTCCAGTTTTAATGGATGAGTGTAGTCATTTTAAATTGGCTGATACCTTGGTCACTTGACTTTAGCTTTCTTATTAGCCAGTTTTATAGTTGACTGTTGAAAAACTTAGCAATAAGAGAGGTCTTCTTTTTCTGTGGAAAAGTAAACAAGATCTTGTGGTCTCAAAGCACTGAAAGAAACATGAAAGACCAAAAATAGAAAACAGACTAAAACAGCAATGTCAATGGATGGTTTAAGAAGGTCCCTAATACTTGTAGTCATTACTAATATACGATATCAGTGATAAGGTACAATCATACACATTAGTAAAGGTACAATTAGTGCAAGTAAAACTGTTGACAAAACAAATTTTCTATTCCTGTAATTTATTGAGGTTTCAATCTTTGACACAATTCCTATAATAAATTATTCTCTCTGTAGTTAAGACTTTCTAAAAAACTTGGCAAAGAAAAAAATCTATCATTGAATGCTGTTTTCGTATGTGTGATAAGTGATAAACAGCCTTAGGAAGTTTGCAGAGGACACCAAGCTGAGTGGGAGACTAGATACGCTTTAGGATAAGAAGGCTCCTCAAAGGGACCTGGACAGGCTGGACTGATGGGCTGAGGCTAATGGTATGAGGTTTATCAAAACCAAGTGCTGGGTCCTGCGCTTGGCTCAAAACAACCTCATGTAACCCTACAGGCTTGGGGCTGTGTTTCTGGAAAGCTGCCCAGAGGAAAAAAAAACTTTGGGATTTTAATCAACAGCTGACTGAACACGAGCCAGCAGTGTGCCCAAGTAGCCAAGAAGGCTACTGGTATCCTTTCTCGTATCAGAAGTAGAGGAGCCAGGTGAGTGGGGAAGTGATTGTCTCTTAGTACTTGGTACTGATAAGGCTGCACCTTAAGTACTGTGGCAATTTTGGGCCACTCAAGAGAGACATTGAGGTGCTGGAGCTTGTCCAAAGAAGAGAAATTAAGCTAGTAAAGGGTCTAGAGTACAAATCTTATGAGGAATAGCTGAGGGAACTGGAGTTGTTTAGCCAGGAAAAAGGAAGGCTCAGGACAGACCTTATTGCTCTCTACAATTAACTGAAGGAGGTTGTTACGAGGTGAGGGCCAATCTCTTCTCTCAAGTAGCAAGAGACTTGAGGGAATGGCCTCAACTTGCACCAGGGGAGGTTTAGATTAGACATTATGAAAAAAAGCCTTCACTGAAAGGGTTGTCGTAGCATTAGAACAGGCTGCCCAAGGAATTGGTTGAGTCACCATTTGTGGAGATACTAAAAGACTTGCAGATGTGGTACTTAGGGCCATGGTTTAGTGGTGGATATGGCAGTGCTAGGCTAATGGTTCTTCATCACCTTAATGATGATCTTAAAAGTTTTTTACAGACAAAATAGTTCTATGATTCTATAATTCTCTTCTATGATAATTCTGCAACAATGGCTTAAGTATTTTTAGTGTGATTTCAGTATATTCTAATGAATATTCAGATATGTTTATTATACTATTGTCATGTTAATCTGGAGGTTTCCAAAATCAGATTGAAACAAGCAGCTGTCCAGATACTGGATCCAGTTCCCTGAAATGAACAGACAGCAGTAGAATGGAGGTCCAAGGGGAATCTTCCCCCTTTAATGGATGAAGGGGGAAATCTAGTGAGCAAGGATGAGGAAAAGACTGAGGTACTTAAATGCCTTCTTTGCCTCTGTCCTCAGGACTAAAACCAGCTCTTCTCTGGGTCTCATCCACCAGAGCCAGAAGACAGGGAGGGAGGACAGCCACCTTAATGCAAGGGGAAATTATGTGTGACCTGCTGCTCCACCTTGTCACACACAAGTCAATGGGACAGGACAGAATCCACCCAATGGTCATGAGGGAGCTGGTGGAAGTGCTCTCCAAGCCAATCTCCATCATCTACCAGCAGTTCTGGCTCACCAGGGAGGTCCCAGAGGACTGGAGGATGGCAAATGTGATCCTCATCTACTGGAAGGGTCAGAAGGAGGATTCTAGGAACTAAAGGCCTGTCATCCAGACCTCAGTACCAGGAAAGGCTATGGAACAGATTATCCTGAATGCCATCCTAAGGCACATATAGGATAATCAAGAGTTCAGGCCCAGTCAACATGACTTTATGAAGGGCAAGTCCTGTTTGACCAATCTGATCTCCTTCTATGACCCGCTTAGTGGATGAGGGAAAGGCTGTGGATGTGGTCTTCCTGGACTTCAGCAAGGCCTTTGACACAGTCTCCCACATCATCCTCCTGGGGAAACTGGATGCCCATGGCTTGGATCTCTGCTCTCCAGTGGCCTCCATGGACTGCAGGGGCAGAGCTGCCTCACCATGGGCTGCACCACAGGTCACAGGGGAGTCTTTCTTTCATAGCCTAAGCAACCCTTCCCCCTCCTCAACTTACAGTGGTGTCTGCAGAAATGTTTGCACATTCTCACTCCCTGTTGCTGCTGCTGTTTAGCAACTGCACAGCAACCTCTTTCCCTTCTTAAATACATTAATCACGGAGGCTTTACCTCAGTCACTAATTGGCCAGGCCTTGGTCAGGTGTGGGATCCATTTTAGAATTGACTGACATTAGACCTATGAGCTACAGGGGAAGCTTCTGGTAGATCGTGGTTTAAAGAAGCCATCCCTGTAGCCCCCATGGCTACCAAAAATCTGGCCTAGGCAAAACCACTACAGAGGGTGAGAGTGACAAAAAATAGAAAGCTTTCATTCTGTGCAAGTACAATTCAACAATAGTAAAAAACAAGTGTGCTATCAACACTGTTTTAACCACAAATGCAAAGCACATCACCGTATGGGCTGATATTAAGGAAATCAGTTCCATTCAAGACAAACTCAGTTCAGAGGGCAAAGACCAAGGACAATGTAAAGACATATTACTTATAAAATGTCCTGTTGTAGATATCTTTGACAACCTGCCATTTACTACAACTGATGCCCACACTGGAGACCACAATCTGTACAAGGCAGAAATTCCTAATTCTTCTGAAAAGGTTTTGTAATAGAAACCTAATGAAGAAAAATAATCAGAGATTTCTTGTGCCTTAACTTTTGAGATACTTTCTCTAGTGGCAGAGCTGCTCTGAGGGATTTCCATTATAGGGAAGAGCAGTTTGTCATTACTTCAATTAAAAGATGTTACTTCTTAACAGCTGTGTGCTATACCAAAGAGAAGGAAGGGATATAAATTTTTTAGACTAGCTTCCACTCTAAAGAAAATATTTACATCCTGCATTCATTCAATTGTCATTTAATTAAAGCAACGTAAATAGCTTTTTATTTTCTTCACCCTGCCTTCTAACCTGGTCCTTAACAATCTGCAAACCACTAAAGTCACATGAGTCTGTGTACCGATCTTTCATTAACTCTTGTTAAGGTTGCCAGTGTTTCACAATTGATCCCCTAACAATTACACTGGCTTTCAGTGTAATTACCAGTTTTAGCTTGCTCTTACAGATACTAAGTATGTCATTTAAATTTCCCAGGTGCGTGTTTTTTGGAGTCATTCAGAAGGTCATTACTTTGGATCACATTTAATCATCCAATTATTTGTTCCCAAAAGGAGAGTACTGGGGATTAAGAAGTAGAACATGTGAACGCAATCCCTATTGAGTTTCCATTTTTCTACATCTTGAGTATTTATTAGTAGTCTTTTGTTTAAGAAAGAAATTTACGTAATAATTTTCATTAATAAAAAAGAAATCTGGTGAATTCCTGCTTAATTTTCTGTCCCAAACAATTCAGAACAATTTGGTGTAGAGTAGAACTTAGATGTTTTTCAAGATGTCTTGCTTTTTTTCTTCCACAAAGGGAAAGAAATTGAACAGTTTTTTTCCTGAGTGAAAAGTCACCCAGTCAGGATGGAACTCTTGAATTGAAGTTTTCAGTCTGTCCAATGGAATCTGGATATTACTCAAACCAGTGTTCTGCTAAACCACATACTACAAGAATAACTCTGCCTCACGCATTCTTGTTTTGATAAGAAAAATGTTATTTATGGCTCAGGTACTGAATAACAATAGTAACATCCTGAAAGAAATGGAACAGACATTTCCACCGGTAAGAATTTATTTACCTTTTGGACAATAGTAATCTATATGTAATTGAAAGAGCAAAGCAGTGTGAGTAAAGGGATGGAGAAAGGGAGAGTGGATCCTCAAGACAAGATGATCAATGCTGATTATCTGATGGAGAGGTAAATCCTATTAGTGATATTCTGCACTAGGCTGCATTGATTCTGTGATAGGGAAAAGGAACGGCTTCTGTGATAAAGAAAAATGATGGCTTCTTTCAGGTCTGTTTCCCTTCACTACTGTATTACTGTTCTTTTCCTTACAGTTTAATTAGAAGTTCTTAGAAAGAAAATGACCCCATTCAGAGATATCTGCACCTTTGTTTTCTGTGTGATGCCTCTGAGTATGACTTCTACCTTTCCCAAGGCAGAATTATTTCTTCCATTCTTAACAGTGGGCCTCAGGTGTGTATTTTCTGTATCAACAATGCTTGTTCAATCTGTTAACAGCTTTTCTTCTCTTTCTCATAGAAGTTTTATTATAAATTAGCATACAATTACAAAGGTAACATCAGTTATGCAATAAGAACAAAGTGAATGTAAAAAAAGAAAAGGATTTGTAACCATATTTCACAGACGCATCTTTTGTTTTCCTGGGATGACTAGCATTTGGTGATATTTTCAACAATATCATAAAACAGATTCTCCATACATATCTCCTATGTATCTTACAGGTCTGTTGTTAAACTCTGTGATAGTTCTTTTGATCTGATACATTCCTAGAACTATTCTTGTCCTGGCATTATCTCTTAACAACTCTCAGAGGTCATGAAATAGCTCATCTTGATCCATTCTTTTAATTCCAGCCCCCATGTTTTTTTCCTTGCTATCTACTCTTTAAATTAAAACTTCTTCTCTATATGGCAAGTCTTTTAGTTGTTGTGAAACACACGAAGTTCATTTCTACTGAGAAGTTTTAATTTGCCTACATGAAAATGTTTTCCTTTTTCTCCAAATAATCAAGTGTAACTTTCCCAACTTCTCATGCTTGTATCCTAGCATCATGTTTTCAACTCCAGCTGGCAACTACCATGCAGCCACACGTTCCCTCCCCTTCCAATTGGGATGTGGAGCAGAATCAGAAGAAAAGTCTAAATATAGGCCAGTAACTAGTTATGCACCCCAGAGGTCAATATGGTGACTAATCCTATTTAAGGCCTTTATTAATGATGTGGATGATGGGACAGAATGTACCCTCAGAAATTCCTGAGGATTCTGGTGGATACCAACTTGAACATGAGTCACCAATGTGCCCCTCCTGCAAAGAAGATGAATGGTATCCTGGCTTGCATTAGACAAAGTATTGCCAGCGGGTCAAGGGATATGTATCCTTTCTACTCGGCTCTTGTGAGGCCACGTCTGGAGTACTGGGTGCAGTTCTGGGCTCCACAGTACAAGAAAAACATGGACACATGTCATGGGTAGGGTAAGAGTATGACACTTGCCTGGAGTCCCTCCCAGAAACTTTCACTGAAAATGAAGTGTCACAAAATCAAGGGTTATAAATCGGTTTATAAGCCACAATTTCAAGAGGCACAAATTTCTTCTTCACCAGTCCTCTCTGCAGGATGCTCCAGCACACCTCCTCTTCTCTTCCCTTACTGACCTTGGGGTCTGCACAGTTGCTTCACTCTCCTCCAACTTGCTCCACCACCAGTCAGAATAGAAGAAGAACAGCAAGAAGGAACAGGAAAATTCTCCTCTTCCAGCTTCTTCTTCTTCTTAATTGGCTCAGCCCGAGAAGTGGGTTTGACTCAGAGTTGAGGAGAGTTTCAAGAAACTTCTTACAGAAGCCATCTTTACAGCCCCTTCTCCATTACCAGAAATGGCTTCACAAAAAACCTTGACAATAGGTAATTTGTTAAGGTGACAGATATAACAAATTCAATATTGCTATTGATAGATGCATTTACTGCAATAATGCTAATATAGAATGAAAATCACAGCAATGCATATCCTAGGTATTTTTTGTCACAGAGAAAAAAAATGCAGCTCTTACCAAGACTTCTCTGTCCTGGCAGAGGAAGAGGAGTACAGCCTATGGACTGTCTAATGTAGATCTTCAGACTCTTTTTCCCTGCTGAGTCTTTCTGAGTTGAGAAGAAGCAGAGCAAAAACACTCAAAAGGCTAAAGGCTAGAAGAGCTGCTCTAAAAAGCAAAATGCTCACCCTAAAGAGCAAAAGGCTAAAAGCACTAAAAGAACTCAAAGAACAAAGGGCTAATAAAAGGCCCTATCTCCCTCTCTCAGGGGACTTTTACACCCCACACTTCTCTGATCTCTCCCTGAGGTAACATTTAACATGATTTGAGTGGAAAGTTGAGGAACACAATCATATATGTTTAGCATGTACCTCTTTTAGCTCCTTACTGTATTCAAGATTGTTAATTTTAACATTAATTTAATGGTTAATTAGGCAAAGGTCTCACTCCAGTCATTGTGGCCTTGATGAAACATTTTTGAAGCTGTTTGTCTCCTGGATCCCATGGTTTATAGCCAAAACAGGGCCAATCTTGCCATGAAAAATCTTTATCCTTCTGCTGCTTCTTATGCAGAATTTGCAGGCCTCCATCTCCCAGGTCTGCACAGAGGTAAGTATGCACTGGCACTTTTAACCCTTTGTATGTGATTCTCACAACATACTGAAGAATCTAGTGAAGGTCTGGCAAGATAATGAAGGGACTGGCGCATCTCTGATAAGAGGAACAGCTAAGAGAACTGGGACTATGTAGTCTGAAGAAGTGATATCTCAGGAGGAATCTTATGAATGTATTTAAATATCTGAAGGAGAGTGCAAAGAGGATAAGAACCAGGCTTTTTTTCAGTGGTCTCCAATGACAGGACTAGAGGCAATGAAAGGAAACAGAAATACAAGAGGTTCCCTCTGCACATTAGGAAAGATTTTTCCTGTGAGGGTGACTGACCACTGACACAGGCGGCCCAGGATGGCTGCAAAGTCTGCATCCTTGGAGAAATTTAAAAACTGCCTGGATGTGGTCCTAGGCAACCTGCTAGACTTGAACCTCCTTGAACAGGGAGGTTAGGCAAGATACCTTCCACACGTCCTTTCCAACCTCAACCATTTTACAATTCTGTGACAGCAGATTTATATTTCAACTTGGTGATAAAAAGCGGTTGAAACACATACATTATTCTTTATAGCTGGTATCATTAGAAAATATTCCAATTTGAAAACCTTGCATGAACCTGTTAATAAGATTTCCATTTACCTATTTGTTTCTCTTTCCTTAAGCTTCTTTCAGATTTTTTTTCTGCATTTTTAGGACCTTTTAGCTTCTTTAGTGAATATCAGTGAATCTTTTCTGTGAGCTGCTGCTCCCAGAAGAATGAGAGATCTCCCTTTTTATGACTTCTATCCCTTTTTTTGTCAAAAATCCATCACTCTCTCTCCTCAATTGGTTTTGTTTGACAGGTTAAGTGATAAACAAGTAATATACAGAAACAGGTACTGAGATCTGTCAGAGACAGAACTTGATAGCAAATAAGGACAATTTCTTTCTCTTACAGAAATAAAGAGTTCTTATAGTGGAGATAATTACCTTAGGTTTGCTGTCAGAAAATTTAGAAACATGTAAAGATGTGGTTAATACAGCAGATTAAAAATTTATTTTTGCAGTAGCTTTCGGGATGCATCTGAGTACACCATGACTGTATTATTCCTATCAATGTATTTGTGCCGAGGCTATGGCCAACAATGTAACCATAGGTTTTTTGGATTTGTTTGATTTTCAGAAAAAAAAAAGTTTAAAAAGGAAAGGCTTATCTATCCACTGATAGTTAAGGCATTGGGCATCTTACACCTCTCTCACACACGCTATCTAAACAAAGATTTCAAGCATTGCCATTCGATAACGACGTCCTAGGAAAAAAAAGGCATTTGTTGGTAATATTTATATCTCATCATTTCATATACAAATGTTCTTTTTTGCAATTGCTAAAATTTAGGTACCTGCAAATGCATACTCAGTTTTTTTTGAAGGACAGTTATCTTACAAATTCCTATGTGCTAAAATAGCACATCTATAAAGTGATTTTATAGAACTAAAAAAATATAATAATTGAAATTCTTTCAAAAATATATTGTTTTATACATTTTATTATTATATCTTTATTTAATCTGTGTTTAAAAAAAACACATTGTGTAAAAGAGCATGCCAGTACAGGAAAAAAAAGAGACTCTTGGGAAATAAGGAGGATAGATAAGAGATTATTAATTATGAATGTCCATTCCTTTGATTGATTTCTTTTTACCTATTTGTTTAGAGTCATTACAACATTCAGTTCATATGTGAACTTGAAGGTTAACCTTGAATGATATTACCAAGTATTGCAAAAGAGACACGCAAAAATCAATATTCTGTGTATCCCCTCAGGGACCAAATCTCTCCAGGTTTTCCATTTAAGACTGTTTCAAAATGGGTCCATAAGTGAACCCACTTTACAAATATTAGTTTCCTCTGCTCTCTGTAATTCAACTTGAGCAGAATACTTTTCAATATACTGGTATTTTTGATACCAGCTTTGTAACTGCAGTCATACACCACCTTTTCCTCTCTATTGAGCTTTCCTAACACAGTTCATGCAATTTTGCAATTCAGGACACATAGAAAACAAACATAGTAGTCCTCCACAATTTACTTCCCAACAATTATAGATAAATAAAACAATATATTTAGGGTATTTTCATTATGCAGCTATTTTCTAGCAGAATGGTCTATGAGCCTATTTCAAGATTCCCCAGCAATATATAGTGCTTCTTTTTGTTTTTCCTTCTTTTCCCATATCTTTGCTATCCATATATACATGTTTTAATGAGAACATGTATTTCTCATGCTGGCGGATGCAGTTACCATTGAGAAAATATGTGAAGAATCATCAAGAGCTAGCAGATACAAATCCCCACTGAGCTCAGGCTAGCTTTCATTCTCAGAAGTATTCCACTAACTTTGCTTTTAGTAGCAGCCCGTCTGTCAGATTTTTCCATTATACATACAATTTGAAGATGAAATATGCTACTTAGATTTGAATGTAGAGAGATCAAACTGTACAACCAACATTGCACCAAGTCCACTTGCAAGTGAGACTGGAACTTAACATAAAACATAAAAAGTTATCCTCTTGAAGATGTGCAGAAATGTCCAACAGAAATTAGAGTAAATTGCATCAATAGATGTTTCCCTAAGAGCTGAGTTAGAAAAGAGGATGATTGTCTTTCCTGTTCACTTTCTTTTTAAAACGTTTCCTGAGAGTAGTGTCAAGAAAGTCTCACAGAAGTGAGCAAGGATACAAGTTGTTGTTGCAGCTCCTGAAACATTATCAGGACCACCAGTTTCAGATGCAGTGATAGAATGAGTACTCATAGACAAGCACTAGCAGCTGAAGCCTCACCAAGCTTAGGTTACATCTCAGTTTGCCTATAAAGCTCTGAATCTTAGGGGGATTTAACAATGATTAAGGCAGAGATAAAACCTTTTTTCCTCCAAGTCTCCAAGTAAAATACAAATCAAGAAATATGCAGCTTAAATGACATTCTAGTCTTTACTTATAGCTAAATTCATTATTTAGAGATAAGCTAGGATTTTTAGAACAAATTTGAATTAAATTTTATTAGTCTATACTGTATTAAACATAGAATAATTTCTGTTCAGGGAGAAGACTTTAAATAACAGCCTGAGACAATTAGCTGAAGTGTAATATGAAAGCAAGCCAGTATCACTAAATAAATTTTATCAGGATATTTGGAGTGAAAATACTGTAAATACATATCCTTATCAAAAAATAATTAGCAGGTATGTCTTTAAGTGAGACCACAGCTGACACAAGCCTGGCTCTGATGAAGAAATGATGAAAGAATTATTTTATATATGATCCTCTTCTACTATTATGACTTTACAACAAGATCCATAATAGCTCAGAAATAGAATTTGCTTAATGAGCATGCATCTAATCACTCACAAGTATTTCTCACTTCTTACATCTGAAATTTCTCTTTATCTTATTTAAGTGAATACAGAATAATAGATAAATCTAGACCTTAAAAGTTGAAGCAGAAAAAATCCAATACATATTGTTGGTTTTTTTCATGGTTTAGAGTGCTAAAGAAATGTCTGACATAAATAATCAATACAGTTGATTGGCAGACAGAGCTCTCTGTTGTATGCCAGAAAAAATATTTGTTGTCTCCATGGCTTAAGATTTTGCATTTAAATTTCCGATTTAGCAGAAATGAATAACATTTCAATACTGTTTAAATCACAGTCCAAACAGGCTGTATGTATCAAGAGGCTTATGGGAGTGTTGTTTATTTTGGTTTGCTTTGCTTCTCACAAAAGAACTGAGTTGCAATAGAAAAATGTATTCCTATTACACTTGTTTCAGGAGGCCATATAAGAAATTAGTAAAGGAAAAGTAAAAAACAATGACATCATAATGATGGTGCTCAAAGAGAGATGTGACATTACCATAAAAATGCTCCAAATTTCCTCTGCAGAGTTATTTTTCCAGGCTGTGAAATCTTTGTATTAGTCTTTAATTCCTAATTGAAAACAGGTTGAACTTGATGCTTGGTTCTTTGCATGACTGTTTCTAAGAACTTCTATACGACTGTAAAACTTGGAAGTCTTTTCTACATTCCCATGATTCCAGAAGATGATGATGATAATTATGATTATTACTGAGGATTTTTAGACTTTTAATACTAAATTATGTTTCTAAATATCATATTGCTTGTCAGAAAAAACCTGCTGGTTTTATATAGCTTGCAATGCTGTCTTTTGCCCTCTTCTTCTGAAAGAAAACATGAGCTAATCTCTGCAGAAACACCCACATTTTGGCATAACAGTGACAGCTTCCCCATTTTGTAAACTCTTTGAGCAGAGAGCACCTTATGAAAGGGAAGCTATCTCAGACAGAGGTTAGCTGCAGTATCCATTTAAATGTCCAATCAGTAGTAAAAATCACAGATTAACTAGCTTGTCTCATCATAATAATGACATGAGAAGTGTCAGCTTGTGGAACTCAGCAGGAACAAAGCCATTAATGTTTTTCAGATTTCTGTGTTGCAATCTTAAGAGGAATGGATACTGACTATTTTGCCATAACATATATTTCTGAAGAATAAAAGATTTCAGAATTGTACAAAACGATTTTTACAAAGTAAGGAAAAAAATCTTTTACTTTGTGCTCATAGTAGAAAGCCTTACAACAATATAATTAGCACAAGACCTCTTCCAGGAAGGGTAAACCCTGAGTAATGATAATGGTTTCAACTTCTCCATGAGTCTTCCTAATCCTGTTGCCTTTTGAGACACAGCTGTGATTTTCAGCTAAAGCTGAAAGTTCCCCTTTAGCTGACACAATATTATTTGGCATATCCCATGACAAAGACCTGTATTTGTATGTACTTTCACTCATTTTCTTTAAAGCATATAAGTGAAATTTGAAATTTTTGGCTCTTTATGATAATTTATTTAATTTAAAATACACAATTTGATACAAGTAATTGCAGGAGAAATTGTTTAAAAAATCGATTTGAAGTGTCTTCAACTAAAACTTGAAGAAAATTGCAGTGGACACATAAAATACTTTGAAGTGGCATTTCAAACAGATAGACATTACTTTTATTTCAGCTTTTTTTTTTCTCTGAGAACTTTTTATAGACTAAAAGTTTTGTAAATTATTTCTGTTAAAAAAATACATGCACATGTATACAACAAATGTCCATTCCTGACAGTATTCTTTAAAAAATGTTTAAAATGTTGCAGAGAAGAAACAGAATTTTGTTGGGATTTTTGCCCCCTTTTTTATCAATTTGGATGTTACTCATCATGTTACTGAACTGAGAACTCATATCTATTCTGGGAAGAGACAGATTGCCTATAAATTAAAGATGCCAAAAAAAGGAAGTAATTTATTATATAAGTATTAATTTTGCCATTTTATCTTGTACTGAAAGGACGTGATAAGCAATGCAGGTTAATGCAACAACCATATGACAAATCATGTATAATATGTCTTGATTATTGATATTATCATTATCACTAATTTTAGGTTCATCTGGTATTCAAGTTTTCTAGAGCAGATTGGTCTCTAAATGTACTTCACTAACAGTACTGCTTTTTTCATTTTCCCCTCCCAACATGTACAGGAATGCTGTAAGTCTGAATGTCTCCTTAGAAAGTTGGTAGTATGTAAGTAAAAGCCTGTGAAGGAATGGTGTGGTGGGAACTACTGTATAGTTTTAAGAATATGAGTGTTTCAGCACAAAATGCTGACATACTAGCAACCAGTTTCACAAGAACCAGTTTGACTCTCTGAAGTAAGCATAATACAAAACCAAGCTCAGGAATTTCAGCCTGACTGTATGTCAGCAGCATATCTGTCCAATAATTCACATCCAGGTTCAGGGCATATGCAATGCAGTTATATGAAAGACATAAGCCATGATATTAGTCTTAGCTCTTTGGTGAAATGTTGTATGGTGTGACCACAATCTGCACAAGAAGGTAAAAAACTATGCCTACTATACAGACCATTGACACTGGTTGAAGAGAACAGGCTTCACATTAATGGAGCTCTCCAGTTCACCACTGTGAAACAAAAACATGCAGAAGTAAATTATTTCTGAAAGAAATAGGTACTATAGATGTAAGTCTTTTGAACACAGCTACAGAAATGAGTGTAAATACTATATATTATAGATGAAACATTACCAGTAATTGTTATTAGGTTGCATTCCGAATTGTATTGCAAACTAAAAACGTTTACAGTCATTCAGTGGTTTTTGAAGCATTCATTAATTAACCTACTCTTTTCAGGAAGAATATAGTCAAAATCTACTACTGCAGAAGCATCCCAAGAAAACTTTTCTCAAAGAAAGAGAAACACTCAGCATAAAAACAACTAAGATGACTGAAAATTCAAGGGACTTTTTTAGAAGTAACTTTCACTATTAATATTAATTTTTGACTTGGCCAAATTTAAGATATTCAAATATGTGTTTCACACATTTCTGTTGCATGAATTTGTAACATGAATGCACTTGGGAATGGAAGCGAAAAAGAAAAAGAAAACTTCCTAAGCTTCTCTCTTAGACTTCTTCAAAGGTAAAAAATTCTTTTCTAAGGCCTCAATTCAAGAAAGCAATGAAATGTGTTTGAATGTTCTGCTTTGCTGAAGCCAAAGGCAGCAACAAACAAAAACCAAATAGAAGTCCTTGAAAATATGTCCTTTTTCTTTATTGTTCTCCAGAAACAGATTGCTCACCAGCTATATATGACAAGATGGGTAGGACAATTGTTGACAGGATTGATCCAGTTCAAAACATATTCCAGCAGCAAAAAGCAATAAATCAAAGAGAGATAACATTGCATAATCCTTTAGAACTGGCACCGTATTATTTGAAGACATCACACATCAGCAGCATGATTTGTGGGTTGTTTACATATGTTCTGAATATATATAATAAATGTACATATACAAAAATTGTTATATCTAAAATATTAATAGGCTTTCAGGCTCAATAATTTTTTTACCATAATTTGCAATTTTAACACATTTCTGCATACTGTATTAAAATAGCTTTTAAGAATTTGCATATCTGCTCGCAGAAAATCTTAATAGATTCCAGGACCAGATTCCCTATGACATATTCTGGTAAAAAGAATATATACTCACTGTCTTAGACAAAATTACAACTTCTTTTCACTAGCACCTATGTTAATAAAATCTGTTTCTATTTATAAAAAAGGATTGTTTACGTGTGCCAGCTATGCTGTCAGAGCTAAAAAGTACTTTTTTTTCTCTGAGAAAACATGCAATTCCTGGTGTTTCTGTTATTAAAATCATATGTTTCATTTAAAACATGTTTAGTGTTTTCATTGTGTACAAAGTTCTAGATGTATGTAAGTTTCTGGCAAAATAGAATTGTGGGAGTTTTTTAAATCTGTAAGTTTTTGTGCTTCTAATTAATGTTAATATACAAAAGTACTCATGCACTTTCAATTTATAGGTATTGTAAGGACAAATTATTTAGAGTCAAACAATTTAAATATTTTCTTATTGCTTTCTTGCAGAATTTTATTTTGGCTTCAGTATCTTGTAATATTTTTTCAGCACCATAACACTATGATATTATATGACAAGTAATAAAAGCTATATTGAAAAAAAATTATAATGTTCGAATAAAAATAGATCACTGGTGATATAAGACAAATTTTAATTATTATTACTATTACAAAAATGTTTACCCTTTCTAAATAGTGCAAATTTAAATCTTGAAATCTCATGTTTTTAACACTGAAGTGTGTAACTAAGAAATAGACAGTGTCCATTTTGAGGTAGAAATGCAAATAAGTTGGAATATGTACACAATAGCAGCCGTACCTGATGCAAAAAAATGCTAACATGACATTTTTATAATAATGCCTTATGACAGAGTACGTGTCAAAAAATACAAATAATCAATAACTAACCATCTCAAAGACAAATTTGCCTTTCTGCCCACTGTGTGATCCCTTTTAGAAACAACATCCATCCAAAAGCAACTATATTAAGTGATATTAATAAAATAATATTAGAAAGTACAGCTTATTTCTAAAGAAAAGTAAAAAATATTAAACATTCAACTGCCTGTACTAATATAAATATATTTTTAAAAAAACAACTCTGTATTTGCAGCGTCCAGTATATTTCTACATTCAGCAAAGGCATCGGTCTAGCAAAGAAATGAATTTATATCTTACTGTTACAATTTCTGTTACAAAAAGTGATAACTTGCAATATGGAGTAAAAATTAATTTGCACCTCCACAGATGTAAGTGAAGATGAAATTACCCATCTGTCAGGTAAGAAATTGCTTTAAAACATAACTTTAAAACAGAATGACAAGTGTTAGCTTCCCTTAAAACTGAATTTACACCTTGCTTTTGTGGGAGATTGTAGGCAATGAGGTCACTCAGTCTATATTTTAAGAGCCCCTATATAAGTCTTCATCAGAGTCTCGCTTCATCAGAGTCTTGCTATACATGCAATGAGAGTATATAATCAGAGTTTATTTATATGAGCATCTATATTCAATGTAGATCTAGGTGCTAATTCCTTTTGTTCATAGATGCTCCATTGCCATAAATTGTTCACAACATTGACAACTCTGTAGCACCTTTAAATAAGCATTGATGCTGGTCACTCAAAGGCGTCTTATAAAAAAGGAAAATTCTAGGTCTTACCTTTTTAAAATTTTCTTTTTTCAGAGATTATTCATGGCTAGGGAATAATTACAGCAAAGACTTCAATCAACTCACTAATCATTCATCTCAAGTTCTGTCTACAAACTGAGAAATACTTTATCTCAAAAACAAAAAGTAGGCAAAAAGTAGGCCTCTATTACAAGAGGCACTTAGGTAAATTTTTGTGACCTGTGAGTTATTTCCATTGCAGAGAACCACAGAATCTTAAAGGTTGGAAAATGTCCTGGGTTTGGCCAGGATAGAATTAACTCTCCCCAGCTGCCGCTGGGGGGCGTGGCCAGGCTATTAAATCCGATGTGACATCACGCTCGGGATATCAGGGCAGCAGCTGGGCCAGGGCCGTGCTGTGGCCAGTGCAGGAACTGCAGTTCTGTCGCCGGGGCTGAGTGGCGGGGCTGAGTGGCAGGCAGAACGCGGTGAGCAGTTACACCAAGCATTGCTCGTTTGTCCTTTGGCCATCATTGTAAGTGCCTGCGCTTTGTGGTGTTCTATTAAATTGTCCTTATCTCAACCCGGAAAGTTCTAGAACTCTCTCTTGATTCTCCTCCCCATTCTGCTGAGTTGGGGAGGAGTAACTGGGTGGTTTGGTTATTGTTCAGTTAGGGCTAAATCACCACAGAAAGGACCTCATAACATTATCTAGTCCAACCCCCCTGCCAGAGCAGGTCACACAGGAACGTGTCCAGGCAGGTTTTGCATGTCCCCAGAGAAGGAGACTCCACAACTCATCTGGGCAACCTGCTCTACTGCTCGGTCACTCTCACAGTGAAGTTTTTCCTTATGTTTCTTTGTAATCTCTTATGTTCCAGCTTGTACCCGTCGCCTCTTGACTTGTCATTGGACACCACTAAAAAGAGCCTGGTTCCATCCTCATGACGCTTGCCCTTTACGTATTTGTAAATGTGTATGAAATCGCCTCTCAGTATTCTCCAAGCTCAAGAGAGCCAGCTCCTGCAGTCATTAACTCAAAAATGATTATGGAAATGGATAACTTTGCTGCATCTTTTTCCCTCAAGACAGATATCAAGGGTATCTCTTGTTACTGTTCTATCTACATCAGTAGTCAGCCCCAAAGGTCCTCTTTCATCACCCCAATCTCAACATCATTCCAATGCACCATTGTTTTTTCTAAGTGTGGTTTTTTCTCTCCACAGCGTAGGAATTTTTGACCATATTGTTTCCAGGGACTCCACAGTTCTGAGTAATGCCACAACTCCTTGGCAGTGAAGTACTGCCTAAGTCTAGACTTGTGAACAGGTATCATTGTAATAAGAAAAAAAGTTCTATTGCTTCTTTTAGTTATCTTTTAAGCTATAGTAGCTATTCATGTGTGTTCTTACTTAAAACAATAGAATTTGCAGGTCCAAAGCAGTTATCTTCTGAAGTTATGCAATTGTCAGGTTTGTGATATAAGCATATTCATCCTTTCTAAGTTGCATACTCAAGTTACTCTATTTGGCATCCTTACATTTCCTGGGTCCATTTTGAACAACTAGAAACCCCAAACTAGTGAGATTACCAGGTCTGTTCAGGAAATCTGAGATACCCCAAGTAGTCTTCAATCTGGACTCTCCTATGTCCTGCTATGGATGTTAGCATCCTAGGCTCCCCAACTCTTTGACACAAAATTTAGCAAAGAATTGGTCAGTTTCATGTCACAGCCTTGCCTGTATTCTGATGTAAGAAGTGTTAAAACAGAGAAGAATCCATTTTGTAAGAACATTTCTGACCTGAGAAAGCCTGGGAGACTAGTAAAAGGGCAACATGCTGGAAGATGTCACCAGTGATAGATCCTCACAAAGCCAAAACCAGGCACAGAGCCTGCAGATAAATCACAATGTCTGCAACAGACGGAAACTCTCCTACCACTTCTAGAGACCTCATGTTTGATATTCACATTGGAAACAATGAATTCTAGACTCACTGGTCCCTGTGGTGGATGTCAATATGAATGGGCATTACCAATAAGAGAAATTACCAAAATTTTAGCTGAATATGTCATTTGATGGGCAGACTACTGCATTCATTTTAAACTTCCTTTAATAGTGTTTAAATCTGCTTTCTTGTTTTGTTTGAGGGTTTGTTGTTTTTTTTAATTTTTTTTTCCTATAAAAGAAACTAAAAACAAAGTAACTGAAGGTTTCTTTGCCCAGATGGCTAGACTTTGAACCAGATGTATGGAAGACAGAAAATCCTGCCTGGATTTCTGGCACATTTCTGTGGTCCACAGGCTGGGAGAAACTGCCTGACGGGCTGTATTCCCCCATCACGTTCCTCCAGGGCAAGCAGACACTGTGGCTTTCCTAGGTTCAACAAGAACTCCGAGGATGTCAGGAATCCCTGTACTAATCAGAATTAAGCTATCATCTCCAGAGCCTGAAAACCTACAGAAAGCCAAAGGTTTGGGATGGGGTCCTAAGACTCTTGATTCTTCGATAACTCTGCCTTATGGAAAACCCAAGTGCTGTGAACATTGCAGTGGTCTTCATGGTGAAATTATACTGCAGTTATTGGCCCTAATAGTACCACTCAACATCTTCAAGGGTCTTGCAAGTATGTTTTGCTTCTGAAGTAGCTATTCATATCTTGAGTTTCTGTTTCAACATATTCTCTTTGGCCGTGCTACTCACTGGTACATTTCATCTTTGTTGTTGACCTACTCTAGGGCAGTCCTGCTCTGGCAGGGGAGTTGTACTTAACGATCTTTCGAGGTCCCTTCCAACCCTTAAGATTCTGTGACTCAGTGACCATAAATCCTTATTATTATGTGGTAACATATTTGTCTAGTATATAATCAAAAAGGAAGAGGTGTTGCCTAGTTACTGTTATATTCCTACATTAGCAGTAAAATAGTATCTCTTCTCCATAAAAAAGCACTATTATTCCTACAAATTCCAGAATTATCACCTATTTTTAAAAGAAAAAAATATCTATAGAAGCACATACATGTTCCCAATGAATATATTCATACAAACATATATAAAAAGTGTTTTAGTTTAGGACAAAGATAATTTACTTCCTAGTAGCTGGTACAGGGTTGTATTTTTGGTTTTACGCTGAAAAGAATGATAATAACACAGGGATGCTATGGTGTGAGCAGTGCTTGCACGGTGCCAAGGCCTTTTCTGCCTCTCATCCTGTCTGACAGCAAGTCGACTGGGTGTGCACAAGAAGCTGCGAGGGAGCATGGCCAAGACAGCTGACCCCAACTAGCCAAAGGGCTATTCCTTACCACAGGGTATCATACTCAGTATATAAACTGAGGGGAGTTGGCAGAGAGGGGCAGATCACTGCTTGGACATTGGTCAGCAGCTGGTGAGCAATTACATTGGGCATCACTTTTTTATTCCTGAAGTTTTGTTTCTGTCTTTTCATTATAATTGTTTTCCTTACAGTCATTATTATTATATTTTACTCTTATAGTTTAGATTATATTTTAATTATTACATTGTTCTTATCCCAGATTGAGTTTTGTTTCCTTTTTCTCCCAATTCTCCTCCCCATCCTACTGGAGGCAGGGGAGGAGTGAGTGAACAGTTATATGGTGTTTAGTTGCTGTCTGGAGTTAATGACAAAAAGGAGGACAATATATGTAGTAGGAGAGGCAGAGGTAGGTTGAATATATGCCACAAGATAATTGTTGTATATGTGTCATGGTTTAGGCCCATCCAGGGACTCAAGTACCCCAGACTTCCGAACTCCCAAAGGACAAGCNGAGCAATTACATTGGGCATCACTTTTTTATTCCTGAAGTTTTGTTTCTGTCTTTTCATTATAATTGTTTTCCTTACAGTCATTATTATTATATTTTACTCTTATAGTTTAGATTATATTTTAATTATTACATTGTTCTTATCCCAGATTGAGTTTTGTTTCCTTTTTCTCCCAATTCTCCTCCCCATCCTACTGGAGGCAGGGGAGGAGTGAGTGAACAGTTATATGGTGTTTAGTTGCTGTCTGGAGTTAATGACAAAAAGGAGGACAATATATGTAGTAGGAGAGGCAGAGGTAGGTTGAATATATGCCACAAGATAATTGTTGTATATGTGTCATGGTTTAGGCCCATCCAGGGACTCAAGTACCCCAGACTTCCGAACTCCCAAAGGACAAGCAGGGCTCAGTTGCCGCTTATGGTCCAGGACAAAACAGACAAGCTGCCTAGCTTAAGGAAGAAAATGAAACTTAATTTAATCTGCCTCAAACTAAAACATAACAAATATCCAATGGAAAAATAATACAGAGAAGGGCGGATGATGTAAGTCAACCAACTCTTTAAGATCACTTTTTTCCCACCCCTTCTCTCTTACCGGGCTCAGAGCCCTGAGCCCAGTGTCATTACCTCCATCCCCCATAAGCAGTGGCGGGGAGGAGGGAATGGGGGACGCAGTCAGTCCTTTCCTGATGTCTCTTGCCATTTATCACACTCCTGAGGAGAAGTGCTCCTCGCCAGCCCTTCCTTGCTCCAGCTTGGGATCTCCCACACACCAGGCAGCCCTACGAGGGCTGCTCCAAGGGGTTGCTGCAGCCCCCGTTCATTTTCTCTTGTTGAGGTCTAAATTGCTCACTCCCTCTGACCCGGAGTCTCCAGCTCTCACCCCTTCTGGCACAGGGTCTCTGTTTCTCTTTGTGGGCTGCAAGGATATCTCTGATCTGGCATCGATCTTTCTGTCTTTTCCTGGCTGCAGGGTCTGCATGGATCCCTCCATCTTGCCCTTCCATCTCCCTCAACATACTTCATATTCCCATCCTTAAATAGTAATGGCAGAGGCGCCAGATCGGACCAGCCAGGCTGGAGGTCGATCTGAACCTCAGAGCTGAGGGAAAGTCTGAGAACTCTTTACAGGGCCTACACTGCAGCCCCCACCCCCTGTTACCAAGCAAAAGTGGCTCCTCACAAACCCATGACAATATGTTAAAAAATTACACAAAATAATTTCATTGAGCTACACTGTCAGAGTTTACATTAAGAAATTCACAAATTAAACCAAGCAGCACTAGTAGAAAAAATGTTTGGAAAAGAGAATGAGGTAGAGAAGTATTTGGGGAAGTTCTTTTGAATTTCTAAGTGTTATTTTTAGAAAATCACTAAGGATTATTAAGGTACAATCCGCAACTGAATAGGAATAGGCTAAATCTGTTACAGATAAGGTTTGATATGTATTTTCTCTGTAAATGCAGTCCAGTTCTTCAGCGTTTTGAGATGTGTGCCTGAGAGGTGCTCAGAAGCAAAACTTATGAGGTTCATAGTGAAGAACCTCCTCATACAGAGCACTGGAGAACTAAAGACTATGAGAAGATGCTTCAAAACATTTGTTTGCTTCACAAAGTACACAGGAATAACTCTGTGCAGAGTTTTGACATCATTATTCAACTCTGCATTCTTTATGTGCAAAAGGCACTTTCAGGGCCCTATGGGCCCCGTGAGGACTCTCCATGGCTCCATCAAGACAGAGCTTGGCATCCATGGTCTATCCTACCACCTCAGCCAGCAGCAGGGCAGAAAGGAGGCAGCGGAGTGGCCTGAGCCCTTGAGCAGCAGGCACATGAACAGGCCATGGCCAGGAAGGAAGGTAGGCCTGTGTATAGGCCCAGTTCAGTGAGGTACATGGCTGCTCAGGGCAGGGCTGTGGGAAGCTGGAGATGAGCCCTGCTGCAGTGTCACTACGGCAGGACCTGAGAGCCCATGGGGCTGCAATGGCGTCCTGGCCCATGGGGAGCCTTGGGAGTGCGCAGGGCCAGGCAGGGCTAACAGTGCCTCAATGCCATGGCAGTCACCATGGCAGAGAGGAGTTTAAAGAATTTACCATTACAGTGACAGAGCCAGAGAACAGATGTTGAAGGGAAGTTCAGTGTTTTGTTCACCAGTTTTATTTTCTGTAACTTTATGGATTTGTGTTAAGCAATAAATATGAAACCTCTTACCAGTGACATGTTTTGGGGTTTTTTTTAAGTGATTAATTCACTAAGAAAACGAGATTTTATAAAGGTGACATAAATAATATCCCAAAACATTGACTTTTCCTCAACTTTTAGTGACAAAAGGCTTTCTCTCTGAAAATACATACTAAAATTTGGGCTTTTCTTTTTGGATAGTATTAATTCTGACAAAGTAAAATTCCAGATTTTCAACTGGGAAATTTCATCTTTCTACAGAAATACATAATTCCCAACTTCTGCATTATGCTATGGTCCAGTATTCTCACTCTAGCATTGCGTGGCCAACACAGCTCTAAAAATTGCTGAGTATAATTTACTTGTATGATGCCATGAATGCAGCAGGAATGATCTAAAGCTCTTCCCTATCTGTGTGATTGGAAAAGGCCAAAGGTCTTCCCTTGAAAACAGGAAATTCAGGCATAAAGCACAGTATATTTGATATAGTATTTGCCTATGCAGTCCAATCTCAGACCTATGTGGTTAGGTTTCAGAGATGAGTTTTGATGTTGCAAAAGGTTATTTGTCCCTATATACAACTATTGAGATGATTTACAAGGTGGCAGCCTCTGGAAAGTATCTAGGCTCCATATGTAGAGGTATGACCTTTTCATGTAATGGCGACGCTACACTATTAATCTGCTGATTTGGCTTCTTATACTGCTCAAATAAATGTCTGCTCTTACTCCCTTTCCATTTTTTTATTAAGACAATATAGCAATGCATAATAGTACATACTTTACATAATAATACATTATAATACTAACAAAATACATAATCTTAGACAGTAGCAAAGCACCATGGAACATAGACTGTAGGTGTCTGTAGATGAACAACATTTATAGGTAATTAGAAACATGGTATACAGTCAGATCTTCAAGAATTTACGTTCATTTACCTTATGAAAATACATACCTTATGACTACATTTTGTAGCTATACTAGTTCATCAGTTAATTTTATAGATCCACAAAATCCCATCTGAGCCTAAGTAAATTGTAAAGGTAGTTTCAGCAAAAGCAATTGCTTTCCTGCAGATTCAGGCATGGTCAGTGAGGGCTCCACAGATAATCTGGCTGTGTACCATCTACTATCAGAGAACAGATGAATGGAGAGAAAGTGAGAGATACAGTAAGGTCTGGAGCAGAGACCAAACCTGAACAACCCTCAGGAACATGACTATTTCCTGACACTAAGGATATTATCCATTACAGCTTATGAATTAGTTTTTGAGAATTGTCCTCACCTGTCACCAAGACAATACAAATAACGACACTAACAGCTGTCTAAAATCACCTTGAGGTGAAAAAAAAAGGTCTTTGTATGAGTTGCTGAGCTAACACATAATGTTTATTGATAAGCCAAATCCCTCCTTAAATAGCTCGAGCAAGTTTAAAGAAAAAAACCCAGTGATGTGAGAGCAATTTTTGTGAGATAATTAGGGTGATAACTACGTCATCACAGAGAAGATATAAAAATAGATCAAAACTACTAATTCTTAATGTAGTTTTTCAATAACTGCAATTTTTTTAGATAGATGCCTGTTGCTTAAACCTGGAGAGGATCAGAGCTTTAACTACAGCATTTCTACAGAGCTTTAAGGGGTTACTGTCCATCCCAAAGTGGCCAATTAGTACTGTGGGGATGAAATAGATGTTTCAGATACCAAAAACTGGAACAATAAGGAGAAGAAGTCCTGATAAGGAGACAATTAAAAAAAAAAAAAGAAAAAGAAAAGAGGGAAAAAAAATCTGATGATGTAAAGAAAGAGGAATTGTAGTCAAATATCTGATGGAATACAAGTAACTCTTAACATGGGAAAAGCACAGAAAGTAAAGGATCAGGAGAAAAAAATACTGGATACTTGCATGCTTTTGTCTCTCTTCCTTGTATATTATGTTTCTGTAAATGCTCACAATCAGTTCGGTGTCTCCTCCTTGGAAAACTTAGTTTTGAACTTTGAAACTCCAAAATGGAACCTACAGTATTTTCAAACAGTTGTTTAGAAATAGATATAACCAATTGATTGATCATATGCTATATAGTAACTTAATTATAACTTTGAAATAATAAAATCTTTACATTGAAACAATACTATATCATCCACTTTTTATATGGAAAATTATGAAAATATTTTATTTCAGCAAGCCTGAAACATATTGCTTTAGACTGTTTGTTTCGACAGAGATGATAAAATCAGAACAAAATGTTTACTAATTTTCATATTGAAATATGGAGTAAACCTATTTCTGCCCATGAAATATTTTATTTCACTCTTTCATTATTTCATAATGGAAAAGATGTTTTTTCTGGATGTTTCTGAGGAGATATTATGCTTCACAAGAGAGAGGATATACACATATTCCTGATTTTAAGTAGCTTGAGTTCAAAGGGTAAAATTATCATTGTGCCTATAGACAGAGCTATTCTTGATAGTCACCTTGGATATGGGTATGAAAAATGACATGTATTTAGACTGATATTAGTATACTAGTTTAAAGGTCATGTTGTACTTGTAGTCATCAAGTTGCAGTCTGTGAATCCACAGCTGTTTCTGAATATCACTTGAGGTTTCTTCAACAAATAGCTGAGAAGAATACACCTGTTACACATTTATTTTATAAGAATCTTACCATCTTAAAAATACTTTATTTATTCACAGACTGAAAACAGTGATAGGTTTGTGTGGAGCTGCCTTTTTGTTTGATAACAGGGAGAGGGGCCTACAGTGCTTGTCTCTGTAAACAATTTTTTAATCATCTCCCCCAACTCTGCGGTGGACCCAACTCCAGCCCAGCAAGGCCAATCTGGTGCCTCTGTGATCACTATTTAAGAAGGGAAACCTGCAGCAGAAGAGGAGGTGGAGGAGTGATACAAGTTGTAGGATTCGAGATAATGCTGCAGTCAATGAAGGAGGAAGAAAGGGGGAGCACCAGCCTGGAGACTGCTCCCTGTGGCCCACAGCAAGAAGATAGCTGTTCCCTTGCAACTCGTGGAAGGAAATGGTAGGACTAATAGTTACCCTCAGCTCCAGGAGGACCACAAGCTAGAGAAAGTAATCACTGAGGGCCCTATGCCAGGAGGATGAGTACACACAGACGGGCAGGAGATTGTGTGAGGTGGAGGCCGTGTCACAGGCCACGCATGAGAGCTTGCGGGCCACAGGGAAGATGCACGTGGAAAGAGTGTAAATAAGTTTAGAAAATTAGATCATATGCTTAAACATCATGGTCAATATAAAAATGATAAACAGAAGCAATAAAGTTTATTTCAAGTTCCCCAAATATAAGACCAAAACCAGGACATTCCTGATATACTGAAATACCAAAATAAATTCCTGGTAGATAAACTAACTTCACTCTTCCTATGTGAAATATTTTGCCTTTACATAGCCTGGAACAATCTGAGTTATAATAACAATACATGAAAATACAAGACATAAATAAAAGATCCAATAAAAGTCTAGATTGCCACCAGCAAGCAAAACTTTATACTACTCTATGCACCTCCATTAAGAAAACCAAAGTGCCAGAAATAATCACTGTTTGTGGAATTGCATTCTGACCCAGATAAAAATGGGACTTAAATGGGACTGCACAAGTATTGACTTAAAAAGATCTGCTTACATGAATTGACAGAGTACAATTTGACCCATTTAAAGACCTCACATGAAATTCACCCCTCAGAAAACAACTGCTGCCAACTTCAGCTTATTATTATTTCTTTTACCTTTTTGTCTGGCCTGCAGTAACTGGCAATTTTTCATTTGGGGGCCAAGCAGGAGGAGAAGGCTGTCTAAAACACTTTCAGAATTCCCTGGCTGCATAGCATTAACAGACTTTACAGTTAATCTATATTTCATCTTCTAAAGGTGTTAGACCAGTGTTTGGATGAAAAACATATTGTACACTACTTACTAACTCTGTAGAGAAGTCGGTAGTGATTGAGCTTCCTGGCCTGCATCTATCCTAAAATCATATGTCCTTTATTATATGACAACTCTGGGAAGCTACCGTCCCAAATTCACACAGAGCAGATTGAATGGCCTTTCCAAGTCTAGACTAAACCCAAGCAGTCATCAAGATTTTTGATGAGCCAA
This sequence comes from Urocolius indicus, assembly GCA_013401255.1. Classification (NCBI taxonomy): domain Eukaryota; kingdom Metazoa; phylum Chordata; class Aves; order Coliiformes; family Coliidae; genus Urocolius; species Urocolius indicus. The sequence continues at coordinate 10,010 of WBNH01002057.1, read as the reverse complement.
ACCATTGAATCTTATCTCATCCACCATTCGCCCTGTATTAAATCAGGTCTTGGCAGCTACCTTGGACCAATAGCAAAAGATCCATATGGATTTCTGATTCTGCTTTCTGACATTTAGTATCCTGAACTAGAATTCATCTGACTTTTAAAGAATCTGGTCATAGTTTTCCCTTCTATCAGCATTCTACCCATCTTTTCCTTGTACTGTGCCCACACCACCTGTTAATCCATCTGGTCTCTTTCTGTGTCTGATACCTATATCCCATGCTTTACTTGCCTAGTATTCAGCAGCTCTTTATCTGTGAATGAAGCTTTCTGCCTTCATCTTGCCAAGCCTGCAAACCCCTTCCCCAATTTGTTCTTCTTGTCACTATCCTCCTCTATTTAAGATGGGCCAGTATGGCTGAATTAGCTAATAATCTGATACTCAAGCAGCTCAACTCAAGCAGCTTACCCATGTCCATTGCATTTTTGGTGCTGAAACCAAAAATTTCCTGAGATTACCCACATTCTTCTGCTGGACCCTACAAGATACCTATAAATTACTGTTTATTTCCTTCATTTTAAGAACAGAGTAACACTCTGCATACCTCCTTTCCTCATGCCTAGAAGTGCAGATGCCCAGTATCTGCATGCTAGATTCTCTGTATGCGCTATACCTTTTTTTCTGTCCCTTGTCCTTCACCTCTGTATTCCCTTTCACCTATCCTTATACATTTCTTCTCCAGTCTGAACAGTACCAGCCTCACCAATTAAATCATCTTCATGACCCTCCCTGGAACTCCTAAAGCGCATCCATGTCTTCTTCACAGAATCACACAGTCATTTAGTATGTAAAGCACCTCTTGAGATCACCTAGTCTGGCCCTACTGCCCAAATGGGATGACTTGAAGCAGGCTGCCCTCTTACATTGGAGAGCGTAGCACTGGATCTATTACTCCTCTGTGGCCTCACCAGAGCTGAACAGAGTCTAAGAATCACTTATCTCAATGTACTCTCAGTGCTCTTCCTATTGCAGCCCAAGATGTTGGCTGTCATCACTGCAAGCATACATTGCTGGCTCAAGTTCAACTTGTCCACCAGAACTCCCAGGCTTTTTTTTTGTAAAGCTATTTTCCAGCCAGTCAGTCTTCAGCATCTACCAGCGCATGGAGTTACTGCTCCTCACACCAGAGATTCTCATTTAACCTCCATGTCTCTTTATCTCACATTGTCTTCTAGTATTATGGGAAAACATTAAAACATCTTTCAAGAGTGTAATCTGTAAGTGGAGAAAAGTAGATGCAGATATACTGGAAACTGTTGTCCTCTTGCTAGATCTGGAGGTCATCAGGCACTGTGGTAGCTGAGCTAAGAAGATTGTCTCCTAGTTTTCCAGGAGTTATTTCAGGTTGTGGACATTGATGCCAATATTTGTCTGCAGTGTTGCAGTTCCTCAGAAGTTGCCACTGAAGCTGATAACTTGCAAATATGATAGAATTGTTAAGATGGATCACAAGACACTTCAGGTCCTATGTCACAGACTGTCCCTAGCTTGTGAGGTGCCTTTCCGACACAGTAATTCCACTAATAGTTTCACTATGACATTGTTACCGCAGAGCCATTTGGAGCCTGGCAATAATAGCATTATTTTCTTGGCAAGTGGTCAGAAGAACAATTCAGAACAATTTATTAGAAACCCTGTGTGGAGAAGAGATAAAAGTCACTGAACTACAAAGTCACCATCCTGCTTCTAAATACATTTGCATATTTCCATCCTCGATACTATTTTTCTGAAAGGTACTCTGTAATTTCTTAATTTTTTTTTTTTCCATTTAACAACACTAACCATAATACCAGCTATCAGACATTTTTTCTGAAAAAAAAAAAAAAAAAGAACCAAAACATAAAAACAACCATATGTTCCTCATTTTCTAGCTGTTATCTCAAAATTTACAGCTTTTTCAGGGCTGAACTCCAAGTGTGGGAACATCATTCCTTCAGTCCAATAGATTTCATGTATACCTTGACAATAGCTTGCTTTCAAGTCTAGCTTCTGCTTGTGGACTGTGCTTTTATGTGTTTGCAGCTGATCAAGCATGAAAAATAAAGAGAAAACTGTAAAACTTAAGAGAGTCAAGAGTGGAGTTAGTCACAAATAAAACATGTATGTTTTAGGAGATGGAAATATATATTCTTGTAAAATGCTGGAAGAAATATTGTGTTTGATTTGGACTATGTAGATTTTTTTGGTATCTCAAGAGATGATGCCACTTACTCTGCTGTTACTTTGCCAACTTTCAGTTCTCTCTTTTTGTTTTTCACAAGCAAGAAATACAGTAAGCGTTTAGGTTCAACAACAGCAGGTGCTATACAAAGGACAACTAAGATAACAACTCCATCCAAAAAGTTAATGAAGGTTATGTAAAACACTAGCAAATAAAACTACCAGCAGTCTTTAGGAGTATATCATTATGTGTAAAAGAGCACATAAATATTTAATGTAAACTCTCACATTTTTTAACCTATTTAATCTGGGTCCTCATTCAACACTAAAAGGTATGACACAGCTACAGCCTAGTTGGAGCTGATCTACAGCCTGATCTACATATACAGTTACTATGTCAACTACTGAGAGCCACTCTTGTCCTCAGAAACAGTCAGATTATCCTGCATAAGTACACCTTTAACAATCATCATTTAGAAAAATGTCTAATTTTTCTAAAATTAGAGAGTCCAATCTGTCTGTTCTTTCATGTATCACAACTTAACCATTGTGGTTTAAATAAGAAAATAAGCACCACACAGCCACTCGCTCACAATTCTCCCCACAGTGGAATGGGGAAGAGAATGAGGCAGGAGAATAAAACTCATGAGTTGACATGAAAGGAATTTGCTGTCTAAAATTGAATAAATAATAATAATAACATCGATAATATTTGTTCATATTATTAATAATTATTGTATTGAAAAGGAACATAACAGAGAGGCAAATAAAAAACAAGGAAAACAAGCAAGCAAGAGAAACACAAGTGATGCCCAATGCAATTGTTCACCAGTCACTGACTAGTGCCTGAGCAGGGATCAGCCCCTCCTCACCAGCGCCTGCCAGTTTATATCATGGATATGATGCTCTGTGGTATGGAATAGCCCTTTGGTCAGTTTGGGTCATCTGTTCCAGCTGTTTCCCCCCTAGATTCTTGTGCAACCCCATCACTGGCAGGGCAGAGTGAGGAGCAGAAATGGCCTTGATGCTGTGCAAGTACTGCATAGCAATAACCAAAACATCTCTATGCCATCAACGTTCTTTCCAGTATAAACCCAAACCACACCCTGTACCAACTATTGGGAAGAAAATTAACTCTATCTCAGCCAAAACAATGGCAAATAACTAATATTCCTTTCCAAAAGCTTTGTATCTCAGTGGGTAGTAAGTCCTAAGTTGAACAACAGAAACATGATTCCAAATAATTATTCCTCTATCAGCTCTTTCTTCACCTGCAGCTTTTCCTATTGAAAAAGCCACAAAAGAGAATCACTACTATGTGAAAACTGTGTTTAGTACCCACAGGTATTAAAAGACTAGATTTCTAGAAGACTGTATTGCATTAAAAGCATTGATAATGCAAGAACTTCCTTTTTGTGCTAAATATAAGACAAAAGGAATCTCAAAGCAAAATACAGACACAAACATTGTCCAAAATGAAATTCCAAGTGTAACCAGAAGAGTTATTGGATTGGTCAGTCACCTTTCAAGAGCTGGCCTTAATAAAAACAACCAAGAAGAGTCAGAAACTGGAGCGAAGGAGTACAAAAGCCTATATGCATACATGGGAGCAATGCCCCTCAGCATAAGACACAACCCTGAAGAGGTTAAAGAGAAAGCATTTAGGTCAGGATCTGAAATGCCATCAGGGCCACAGGCAAGAAAAGTGTTGCCACTTGTCTTGTGTTTAGGGAAGCAGAATTTTGTATATTCTTTGTAAATACACAGAGTTACATTAGGACTTCCGACTCTGTTATCTAGGTGTGTTGTCCTGCCCCTCAGCAAGTAGTCAGCTACTAGAGGCAAAGAAACTCTATAGTCAAAATTAAATTGGCTGGTTCATGTTCAGTTTATTATCAACCAGAACTCCCTCTTCCCAGAGCTGCTCTCCAGCAGGTCAATCCCCGGTCTGTACTGATGCTTCCCAGATGTAGGGCTCTGCACTTGTCCTTGTTGAACCTCATGAGGTTCCTCTCTGCCCAACTTTCAAGCTCACCCATGCCTTCTTTTCCTGATTTTCTACTTGTAGTGACACACTGATCCTGGGCTTGGAGGGAGTGGTGCTTGAAGATCAACCAGCTCTCTTGGGAACTTCTACCATCTAGGATCCTATCCCATGAGATTCCTTCATGCAGGTCTTTAAAGAGATCAAAGTCAGCTCTCCTGAAGTCCAGGATCACAATCCTACTTGGTGTCCTGTTTCTTACACGCAGGATCTTGAACTCCATCATCTCATGGTCACTGCAGCCAAGGTTGCCTCTAACCTTCACGTCCTCAACCAGACCCTCCTTATTTGTCTGCACAAGGTCCAACAGCACACTTTCCTGGTTGGTTACTCAATCACCTTTTTTTCTGGTACCTGGAACACTTTAGTCTTTACTGACCTCTGTGTCTACACAGTTATTTCACACTTTCTCACTCTCACAGCTGCTGCACAGCATTTTCTTACTTTCTGAAATTGTTTTCATAAAGGTGCTACCAACATCATTGACCATCTCAGCTTTGGCCAGTGGAAGGCTCATCCTGGAGACGACTGGAACAGGCTCTGTTTGACGTGGGGGCAGCTTCTGCTGTCTTCTCACAGAAGCCACCCTTGCTGCACCCTCTTGGCTACCAAAACCTTGTCATTTAAACCCCATGTAAACACACATTGATATGTCAGAAGAGACACCATACAGGGAGATCTTGAAAAGCTAAAAGACTGAACCAGTAAGAATTGCATGGGGTTTAACAATGATAAATGTGAAGTCCTGCACCTGGGACTGAATAACCACAAGTAGCAGTTTAAGCTGGGATATGACAGGTTTGAGGCATCTCTGTTGAAAAGTCCCTGGGGATCTTGGGAACGCAAAGCAAGTTGCAGTGTCACTGAAGTTCTAGCCTGGGAGTTGCAAAGTGTGCCTGCCTGTTTGTGGTATACAGAACATTTTGTTTGACATCGAAAGTATAGTTAGAAGATAGTCATTCCAAGAAGTGGAAACATTCAGTATCTCTTGAATTAAATTATTGTCCTTTTGGCAATACCATGAACACAACTGTGTCATTAGACCCGAAAACTCAGAAATAATGCCTTCTGAATACTCTCTTCTGACAGAGGAACACAAAGCAAGCGAAAAAAGTGGGACAATGAGCATAGAGGAGGAAAAGAGAAGCACCTACAGAAAATAGTAAAAAATCAATACATTTTGCTCCTTATGTTATATAACCCAAATGCAAAATGTGTGAAATTAAGACAGACAATATGTCACTTTAGAGACTTAGTTGAATATATGAGAAATCCTGTGGATCTGGATTAAGTATCTTGGCATATCACATAATGTCTTTAGAAGCAAAATGAGGATCGACGTTCCTGTCTGAGCCAAGCCAATTAGTCAGCTAACCTTGTAAATCACAATTTATTTTTTGACCTGGAGCAGACAATCTTTAAATTAACAGAATTAGAGATAGCTCCAAGATATGTAATAGCTTTGATTTGAACGGAACAAAAAGTGAATGTTGAGAGATTTGGAAATCCTGTTCAGTTTTTTTTTAAACTCCCAAATCCAAATCACATTCAAATTACATAACTTCTTTTAGCACTGTCACTATCACTGTCACTGCAAAAACAACAAAACAATTAAAAATAACTGAAAGTAAGATATGTATCCTTGCAGTGGATTGGGCTTGTCCAGCTTCCAGAACCCCACTCCATTGGTCTTTCACTCCTCCTCCTCAACAGTGCAGGGGAATAGATTTAGATTGAAAAGCATATGAATTGAGATAATGGCAGTTTAATAAATAAAGTAACGGATACATGTAGGTGCCAAGCAAAAAGAGGAATTCATTCACTGCTTTCCATCAGCAGACAGAGGCTCAGACTCTTCCTGGAAAGCAGGTCCTTAGCACTCTTAGCAGTTACTTGGGAAAACAAATATTTCAACTATGAAAGCCCTCACCTCCCCCTTTATCTTAGCTTTTATTATTGAACATGACATCATATGGTATGCAATATCCCTTTAGCCAGTTGGAATCAGCTGTCCTGGCTCTGTCTCCTCCCAATCTCTTACCCACCTCCAGTCTACAGGCCTTCGGTGGAAAGAGTGGTTTAAAAAAACAGTCTTGATTGTGTGCAAGCACTCTTTGGCAATAGTCAAGATATTAGTGTGTTATCAAAACAAATTTACCCACAAATGCAGAACAAAGCAGCAACATATGGGCTTCTGTGAGGAAAGTTAACTCAATTTCAGACAGATACAGTATAGCCTGTGACTTTCCCTTCAGAGTGACTTATTTCCAGTCCTCTAGACAAAGTAGTTATATATTGTATTTTAAAAAATAATTTTCATGCTGTGAACTACATCTTTCAATGCTTTTCCTGAGATTTAGTAGATCTGATTAAAATCAATTAATTGGAAAATATTATCTTCAGTAGTGTCTGGGTATGGTTTTGTCCACCTCCCTGTCAGTCCTCATCTTTTTTTTTTAATTAAAAATCAGAGAGTTTTTTAATTAAAAATTCTATGAGACTGTAAAGTATGAGCATAAATATTGAAAAGAATTCTATACTAAGAGGCAGTACTATCTTTCAGTAATTGCAAGGCCACTTGTGGCTTGTGGTGGTGTCATACCCCCTATTCTCTCTTAGGCTACTCAGTTCTTTATGCTATCCCTGGGTTGTATACTAATATGTCAGGCATAAATTGCAAAAGGTAGCAGATCAGAGCATTAAGGCATTACCTTGATGCCCCCCATCTGTACCTGGGTTGAGGCACAAGCAAGGATACCAGAAGTTCAAAACCTAGCAAGTTCTGGGATTGCGTAACTACTGGGAAGTACCAAAATATTTCATCATCCCAGTTGGCTGAAATGGGAAAGTTGAAATGGGTCAAAGGGGAAAAATTGATAACTGTTGCTTATGATGGACCTTATAAATAGCAACTCTAAGCAAAATTCTTGGAGCTCTCTTGGATCACGGTGTCAGCATTTCCCCTGAGTTGAGACACCTTTCAGGTGTAGAATTGCCTGCCAACAAAGCCAATGAAGGGCCCAGGTGAAGTGATCTTTTTCATGGTTCAATTATCACTCATTAAAGAATGTCAATGGATTGTGAGTATTTAAACTTGAGAAGAGGGAAACTTTACCTATAGGCTAGCCTCGTCTACCACCTTGCTGCATATATGTGTGTTTGAATATGCATATTTGCCTTCATGGCTGTGGGTGGCTATGAACTTCACTGGATCCACATATTTCTGTCTTATCTGCATACATAAGTATGTGTTGCATTTATGAATACCTAAGTATATATGTTTTGACTTAAGATGCCTTTTAGTAAGTTAGTGTGAATCTTGTCACCCTCAAATCTGTAAACAAGTTGCTGGTTTAATTATATTTTACCAAATCACATTGTTAATATTTAAATTGAGAACAAATATTTCTAAACTTAGGTTTTTTATCCACCTCAAACATTAATAAATCTTCTACTATATCATAACCATGAAATGTATTTCACTCACAATAGCATGGTAATGTTGACATGCAAATATGTACCCATTTTTCTGTAAGTCAGCTTCAAAATTTGCCACCAGGAAACATTAAACATTAGAGCAAAAAAAAAAAATGAAAGTTTTATAGTACTTTAAAAGTACTCTGAATTCTGCACAGGTATGGCAGAAAATGTAATATTTAAACTGTGTTTAGAGTCAATGTTAGTGGTAAAACTTTACTGTGGTTTAAACTTGATGAATCAAAATGTTGATATATAGCCCCTGATTCACAGATACAGTAGAAGGTGCTAGGTATATTTACTGTAATTTGGAAATCACATGAGGACAAGTCAATTTGATGATATGGGACAATTTTTAATCATAGTTGGGTCTTTGTTGTATCCTCATTAAATATGTGTGTGATTTTACCCACAAAGAGATGAAAGTATGCACTACCTTTGTTTCAAAGGAAAGAATTAAAAATAGCCAAAAGCCAGACATCACTTCATTAGATGAAATATCAAACAGACACTTGGTACTGTTTTCAAATATAAATGGAAAAAGTAACACTCATTGAAAATACAGTTTCATCTGAATAAATACTTTCCTTCAGAGAATTTCGATTAAATGTAACTGGATGGGAGGAATATTGTTGTTCATTAGGGAGTACATTCACTTTCAGTTGGCTTTGCAAAGTTCATTGAATCAGAGAATCAGAGAGTCATAGAATGGTAGGGATTGGAAGAGACCTTTACAGATCATCTAGTCCAACTTCCCTGCCAAAGCAGGTNATTTGTAAATATTAATGAGATCAAGTTGATATTTTAAAATTCCCTATGAAAAGAAATGTAAAAAAAAAAATCTAATCAATAAATTTGGAAAATTTAAAATTTTATTGACATTGTATGCCCTGAATTTAAAACTTGTTTCAGATGTATTTCCTAAAGTTTCCAGACTCCTTTTTTACTAATAAGTGTACTGACTTGGTAGGATATTGAATATTTAAAAATCTTGGGAGAAACTAATAGCTGAAAACTGGTTCGTGAAGGGGTCTTCGAAAGAGTTCCAGCTGAATCTAGACTTTCTGATACAACCAGCCTTCTTCAGATAAGGTCAAATGGTTGATTTCAACTTAGGTTTTCACATATTTTGTATTCTTTCCTGTGAACTTGAGAAATAATCCAGAGACTTACATAAAATTTGACAATCTTGAGAACTTCAAGCAATGATCTTGAGCCCTTCTGTCCTGCCTAACCCAAAAATTCCCAGATATTGACAATAACATAGTTTGTGATTATAAAGTTGCCATTACAGACTTTTTACTCAAAGTCACAAATCCTAACTACATCAGCGTTCTTGACCTGAACATGTTTGCGGAGCAGAGTTGCCCTTGAAGTATATACATTTTGATTTCGCTTTCCTCAACAAATCATTACTGATTTGCTAACAAGAAGGAGGCCTATATCTCATTGAAAGTTCACTTTCTCCAGTAACTATCACGTCAGTATGAAACAATTACTTCGATTTTGAAAAGCCATTTTCTCGGAATAACACAGTCAGGTTTTAAAGACATTAGAATTAAGGACATTTTCCCATGATATATTTGTTTTCCTGCTATTGTTTTCTCAGACAGACACAAGGGCAATATAAAGGTTATTGGAACATACGAATTGTTATATGAGATTAGTTTAAAAAAGAAAGCATGATATTTATAACCTCTTCCAGAATTACTATTGCCCGCCTGACTGATATGACTGAGAGTCATATAACTGCCAAAACTGTTTCTGAATCTTAAACTCTCAGCTTTAGACTTAATGATCTGGGAGGAGGGAGGAAGGGGAATAAGAGTCCAAGAACAATAACAAAAGGTTTTTACTTTGATGTCTTAGTGGTTTCACACTTCCTTGTACCTAGCTACAGAATTGGGAGAGCAGAAGTTCTAATTTTCTTGCAGCTCTCATTTACAGGTGGGCTGTCTGCACATGCTATTGCTTCTCAGGCTATGCTATTGATTTAAGTACAGAAAGCAGGATATTCTTTGTGCTAAACATCAGTCCCGTAACATTCTGATATCTTAGTCACTGATTTTTTAGAAGGATTTAATCAATTTTAATCAATTTCTCTGTGTGGTACCTGGCTCCCTTTCCTCAGTTTCTACAGTTGGTTGAAAACCCCTTTAAGATAAAGTTCGCAGAACTTCACAGCTCCAGGCCAGTTTAGTTTATTCATACCAATACTACCTTCACTGTGTAAACCTTTCACCAAATTCAAGTAAAAACTTCTCAAAGTTGACTTTGTTTATAA
>WBNH01002056.1:20421-34436 GCA_013401255.1 Urocolius indicus | reverse complement strand
TAGGTGGGCCAAACCATGACACCTTCGGCCGATGCAGCCTGTCATGATGCTTTTAACTGACTTTAGTTACAGGCCAGTGGGCTGGGATTCCCAGTTACTTATAGGAAAATGCCAGCTGACCATGAGAACAGACTCAGTTCAGCAGAACATATTACATTTGGCTGCAGTAGACAGTGAATCATGTGGAAATGATCTTGTAGTTACCTCTGTGTAAAGCCTGGCTGTGAATGGTTCTTACAGACATTGTCCTTTCATGCTTCCCAAAGCATGCAAGCCCAGTGGCCAGCGGCTTCGTGGAGCCCTCTGCTTCTCTGTGACCTGACATTTGATTTACTCTGATGTACAGGAGCTGGCCTCTTTGCCAGCATTTCCTCTATTAGAAGAATAAAAAACAATGTGATTAGAATATAATGTGATGCTGGGGAAAAGATGAAGTCCATTGCTTCATGGAAGGCTCAAAGGAAATACGTGTGCCTGAGCCCTGTGAATGAATGGCACAGCAGGATTCTCAGCATTACAACACAGTGGGTCAAATGTTTCCAGAACTTGCCTTGATGTATAAAACTTCCTTTAAGGGGAAAGTTTTGGGAAAATACTTGGGCAAGTTCTTGTCTTCCAGAGACAAGTTTCTAGGGCTGATATAGTTCTCGTAAACTAACAGGGCACCATGTCAGCCATCTACAGGAAAAGAGAGTGCTCTGACTTCTGTGCTCATCTGTGACTTCAGTCAGAGTTCAGCAATAAATAGAGTGACTTTATCAATATGAATAGGCCTTGGATTAAGTCTTAATTTAAACCTGTGATCCTGTGCTTTTAGCCAGGTAATAAAGTGAGGTTTTTTTCCTGTACATCTATTGAATTCACAGATTCCCATTAGTGACTAATTTCAAAGAGTGCTGGCAATATGAACAAATACACTGAATATTTTCAAGTTGTTGATAAGGGTAAGTTTGAAATTTCTGATGTCTAGAGTACAGAGTTTAAACACAATAAGACTTGACTTTACAGCTGTGGGATAGTTTAATATCCCCTAAATTGTGTCTTACTATTTATGTTTCGGTTATTTGGCTTGTTGAAAATGAGGCATTCAAAGCCTCTATCAATACAGTTCACATTGTCTTTCTGTCCTTACTACAATTTTAGACTTGTAAGTGTTTATATCTTATAGCAAATAGCCCTTAATCTTTACTAAGCTTTTGCTTATTGAATATCACTGTGATTTCTCTTGGTAGTCTTACTGCCAACTAGATATAAACAGTTTATAAGCTCATTTTTTTTTTCCTTTCTTTTTTTAAAACATTTCTAATTAATCTAAATGTCATGGGCAGAGTAATTAGAGGAAGTTGGCATAGAAAAACCTAGAAGAAGATTGTATCAAGCACGTTTCTATTCATCCTTGACTAGAAGATAATACCGTCTGTGCTAATTCTTCACCCTCTCCTTTAAGTGTCTTTGCCTTTGATTTATAAGGCAACTGACCCCAGCTGAACCCTGTCAGTAGCAGTTCAGACGGGCTCTTACAAAAGACGGCCTCTGATCTGACAAATAGATTGGCTGCAAGGGAAACTTTAACCGGGAAATGATCTCCCTAACAAAGGCTAAAGTCCTTTCCTGGTGAGCTTGCAGCTCTATGTTAGGGATAAGGCTAGCACAGGACAAGCTGCCCGATATGGGTGAGAGGGCTGAGCATGCGGGGAGGCAACAAAAGGCTTGCTGCTTCTTGCCTAAGGCAGGCAACAGAAACAACTATATTTAATTTAAAAGCTGCTAAGTGGAGGTCAATTGCCAATATTTGTCCTAATTAGAAATAAATACTGAAACGATATTGCAAGTCCAGCATGGAGTCTATTGAAGTAAGATAATTAGAAGATAGAACCATCAATTAAAATCTACAGTGAAGAAGTTGGTATGGTTAAGGCACAAAGTAGATTGGAAATAAATCAACTAAAAATGAGGATGATAATTTGCACAGCTCTTCATTTTACTTGAAATCTGTATTTTAAAGGCAAATGCTGTCATTTGTAATGAACTGGAATGCTGTTTTAATTTTACAGCTGTAAAGTAGGAAGCTAATATGGACGTATGTAGATCAGTATACACTGAAACTTTTTTAATTACAGTTGCTAAAGCAACACGTTAAGCATATACAATGTTCACTGTGACAGAGTCGTCCTGAAAATATTTAAAGTACTACAGTGTAGGCACCTGTGTTCTTATACAAAATTCAGTTGTCAAATAATTAACCTTGGGGGCCATACTCCAAAATAAATGCCTTTACTGTGTGGGATTGGGCTGTGTTTAGTCTATTACTTCAGAAAAATAGATAGAAGCTTGCTGCACAAAGCAAAGATTTAGGATCGTAATTAGTAGAAGAGTCTCTATCTAAACTTCTAAACTATTTAGTTATACAGATAGTTTACTGTCAAAAGGCTTTAGTTGCTGCCAAAAGTTTTAAGGTTCCATGAATTTCTATGCTAGAAGGTCCAAGAAGATTAGCATGGTTTTCTGTATTTCTAAAGAAAAGAAACCCAGAAAACTCAACTAGTCTAATCAAAAAGTCTGTGTAGCAGACAGTAATATCATATTACTGTTGTTGACTGTGGAGTGTAAACTCTCTCTTAGCATGATTAAATTATAGTTTCGAGCTCTTTTGTTAGAAAGCCAGCAAAAAAGCTTTCTTGGTCCTCCATAATATGAAAATATAAAACTAGAGTTCATCAGTTATTCTTTTGAACAAAATAATTAAAAAATAATCAAGAGTACGACTTAAATCATCTGTGTTTTATCACAAATCTAAAGAATCTTATGATGTCTAGCTTTCTATAAGAATCCTCTGAACCAGCAGCAAATGAGAAAAGCCTCAGCTATTGAAAAGTAAATAATATACATAAGTGTAATACAAGCAATATTATTTTTTTTAAAATGTATATATGATATGGCTAGACAGCCAATGGAAATCATAGAATGGTAGAGGTTGGAAGGGATCTTTAGAGATCATGTAGTCCAATGCCCCCTGCTAAAGCAGGTCAATGTAGATCAGATCACATAGGAACATAGGTGAGTCTTGAAGACCAAGGAAGCAGACTCCACACCTTCCCTAGGCAGCCTGTGCCACTGCTCCTTCACCCTCAAAGTAAATAGTTTTTTCTTATGTTTAAACTTTTTGTGCTACAGCTTCTTCCCATTCTCCCTTGTCCTGTTGCTAGCTACCATAGAAAAAAGGGATGTCCCAACCTCCTGACACCCACCATTTAGATACTTATGAGATCTCCCCTCAGTCTCCTCCAGGCTGAACAGACTCAGTTCCATCAGCCTTTCCTCATAAGGAAGATGCTCCACTTCCCTGATCATCTTGGTGGCCCTGTGCTAGACTCTTTCCAGAAGTTCTCTGTCTCTCTTGAGCTGAGGAGCCCAGAACTGGACACAGGACTCCAGATGAGGCCTCATCAGGGCAGAGTAGAGAGGGAGGAGAACATCCCTTGTCCTGCTAGCCACGCTGTTCTTGATGCATCTCGTGATGCCATTGGCCTTCTTGTCCATGAGGGCACATTGCTGGCTCATGGTTAGTTTATTATCAACCAGGATTCCCAGGTCTCTCTCTGCAGAGCTGCTCTCCAGCAAGAGATTTGTGATTTTTGCATATAGTAGAATAAGGGAAATCATACTGTTTCACACATAATTAGCAGACTCTGGTGTTTCAGTGCTGCCTGAGGAATTTCTGCAGCTGAGATTTGCTGTCTCTCATTCTCCTGAGGACACTGTGGTGCCTGATGACAAGGGACATGCTTCAGCTTTTCCTGGCATTGTGATGTTGCAGAGTTGTTTTCCTTTCAGTGGGACATCAACATCTGTAATCAATTGGTTAGCACACATCTGTTAAAAACAGATTATTATCAGAAGAGATGTTTCAAACTTCTACACTAAGACATTTACAGAATATACCAAAATAATGCTTTGTTTTGTATTTGGCTGGATTAAAATATGCTGAAGAGAGATTTTTATTAACTCACTCCCTACCTCCCTCTAAAAAGAAAAAAAAAAAAAAAGAAAGAAGGAAAAGAAAATTTCAACCTGCCTACCTATTAATCAGGAGAAAGGCAGAAAAGGAAGCATGAGCGAATATGGAGGATAAGGAATTTGTTGTTTTTCTTCATACCCAGACAATATTCTAAATTTTCTGCTCAACCAGAATGAAGTTAAATCGAAGTTTTAAACCAGTATGAAGTTAAACCGATGTGAACAGGAATTTTACCATCATAATTAATATTAAAATGGTCCTGAAAAAATGTTTTCATTTTCATTAAGTAGGAAAATGCCATGACTATTAGGAAGATGAAGTTGTGCCTACTAATGATACTGAGCATCATTCATGTTGCTCAAATTCATCAACCATTAAAAACTTACTTTCTGGCACATTTTAATAGTCAATCAAGTAGTGCTGTATCTCAGAGAGCAAGAGGAGAGGGAAAGTGTAAGACTTCATTGTCCAGAAAACATCTAGTTGTTATCTTTAATATAACATCAAAATAAGGTACTAATGAAGTGAATTGCAGAGAAAAAAACAACCACACAAAGAGCTGGTAAGAACTCTCTTTTCTGTGATTTTTGTATCTGATAATTTTGAAAGTCATGCTGTTCTGCCACTCAGGGTATCTTTCTGTATCTCAGGCACTATCTGTTTCCCATCAAACTGCCATGTCAATTGAGTTGCTAAGTTCCAAAGCTCAAAGCTCCTTGAGAAATGAATAAAAAATGATGTTATTGTATTTTAGCCTATTCAAAGTGAATAGCTTATTTAAATTTAAACTAGGAATTAAACCAAAATATATCTTCAAGCTTTTCAGACATCTAGATACTTTCAAAGATATTCTTAAAACCTGTGTAGCTGGCTCACATTCAATGTGATCTTTTTTCCTAATTTCTGGCAGGTTGAATTCTTTTGGTCATTCTGGGTTAGATAAACAAGTTTTTCATCAATTCTTTTCTCTTTTTTTCCAACACAGTGCAAGCAAAAGATTTCTCATATTAATTCTGTCCCTTTTAGGAAAATATAATGACAATGTATTTGGGAAACTGTTGTGAAAAGCTAAAGTAGAAATCTGTAGTGAAACAAAACACACAGAGGCAAGGAGCAGCTTGTTCTAACCTTGCAATGGTTGCAGCGTGTTTAAACTGAGGTATTCAGGGATAGAAAATACTTTATTGAATATCATCTGAATATGTCAGGGCAATTTGAAATGACAGTGGTATTTAGGTGTTTAAATAACCTCAGTGTTATTGTAACTGACTACTATCAGGATAAAAATTGAAGTGTAATTGGTTCAAAACTCCCTTTGGCTTTCCTTTATATCTCTCTCTGCTTTTCCCCTTTGTAAATACATGGACTTTTATAGCCATGTTGGTTTTTATGGTTTAAAAATTGTCTTTGTTTTCTTTGTGGTAATTACAGCATCTCCTTAGCTGCTCACTAGATTTAGTCTTTGAGATAACTGATGCCTGAAGTTGTGTATTTTAGGAACGGTTTTCTTATTGCCATTCTCAGGCTTTCACCCTGAGATATGATAGTGCTGGTAGATTAGTGCTCATTTCCAAAATAAATGATTAGACAATATTTTTGTCAAAGTTGATAGAACATAACTGTCGAGTCCCAAGTTTTTAAACAGATTTTGTTTTAAATGTAGTCTTGCTAAAAACAAAGATTTATTGTTTTGCCGTTTCCTCTTGCTGCAGCATTTGTTCTGGTCCTTGTAACGATTCTGTATTTAAAAACCTTTAGCACACAGCTTTGGGATCTCTGTCTTTACCATAAAAAGTTGTCACTACAGATAATAAAATCAATATAATGGTTTCCACTTGTGGCATTCTTCAGCTGTCTGTTTTTGCGTGTAATGCTGAATTTCACAATGACTTCTCTATGCTTTTCATCTTCACTGATTAATTTAGCTGAATTTTATATTCTCTCATTTACAAGTTAAAACAACACTTGGGTAATCTTATTCCCTTAATAATGCAGCACATGCTTAGAATAAGGCTACAACCATAATTTTTACTGCATTTTCATGAAAGGAGGATGCAGCAAGCAAGTATGGGGATAGTCCTCACTATAGTAGAACCAAGACCAGAAAGATAATATTTTTCACAGTCTCTATAGTTTTAAAAATATTTAACACAGAATATGGATTAGTAATTAAAACCAGCTGTTTTGGGTGCAAGGCATTGGTATTTGACCTAATTTAGAAAGCTCTACTACTGCCATAGCATTTTATGATGTTTTCCTGTAAAGCCCAGGGAACACCATGTGGTATTCATGAAACTAAACACTACAGCAATTGTGCTACATTTCCAGTTGCTGGATTCCACTTTTGTGTGCTCCCCAGCCAATAATAATTTTAAATCATTAACTTACATCTCTGCATCTCAGGTGCCCCCATGACAGCTAATGTTTGCCAATCTGACAATAGCTTGTCACAGTATCTGCATTGGAAGTGGTCACCCCAGAACTAAATGATCCTTGGGTGGTACTGACAGCAGTAGGAGTAATCACCATTTCTGTCATCATCCTTCTACAAGGCTTGGCATAAATCTTTTCCTTACTTCATCCCATTGTGGTCATGAAGGACTGGTGTAGTCTGGCAGCTGGTCTTCTGGTTGGTTAGAAGGAAGGGGACAGAACAGGTAAAGTAAGAATCTGATGTGTTTTTGTTAAATACAGTTTTGTATTTCTATTTTTAAGTAGTTGATATTTTTTCCATTCTCTCTGGCATACTGTGAATTCCATCAGGATATAAAGCCTACAGACTTAATAAATTTCACTAATAGAAATGGTGAAAAAAAAAAAAAAGAGCAATGAAAAACCTGTTTGGTATAATTCCCAACACTTCATAAAGTAAATGCTTTTGACTAACAAGAAAGGCTCTAGATTTTTACACAGCTGTGGTTAACAATAGTGTAGTGATACTTTTTGGCATACAGATGGATGTACTTTCAAATACATGGTATAACTGCTGAATACATCCCGAGTGGGACTGGGAGTATAACTTCTGCAAAACAGTATTAGAATATGAAATAAGAAAGATAATTTTTATGTCTTGCAAAATGAAGCAAAACAATGCTGCCTACAGATTGGCTACATATTTTCTGCCGATGTCTTAAAATAGAAAATCCATGATTAAATTCTCATCTAGAGAACAGCTACAGATCTGGAGTAATGTTATACACGTGAAAATGCATATCTGTTATGTGTTGTGGATGCCAGTGCCTCCACGGCCTTCTATTAAAAGTATTTGTTATTCATCTGATAAAATCATCAGGTGAAGCTACTTCTCTCTGTAATGCTAGGTGTGATATTATCTTACACACTGCCAGCATGCTGATTGCCTGTAGACTGAGGTATCTGGGAACTGCTCATGTAGCATGTTGCTACCAGAGCCAGGAGCTACTTGTCCTTCCTACTTCAGTGTCATTCCTCCCTAAATCTATGAAACTGACAGAGCTCCATGAGATGTGGTGGCAGGAGATGCTTATGGTTGAATGCTTACAGACAGGGCCATTCGTACTCTGTGTGTGTACGAACAAGCAGCACACACAGTTAGAGGTTGAGCAGTTTTTAATTGTTTGATGTACTATGCCTGAGGGGTAATGAAAGTTGCTGTCTGGATAGCATGCTGTCAGTCAATGTGTGCAGCTCTAGATCACCTCTTACAGGAATAGAAAAGAAGTAAAGACTGCGATTGCCTTGTATTTGTTAATATTCATAAGTGATTTTTTAAAATGTCTTATGAAATTATTCTCTTCTTAAAATGGAATCAAAATGTTTATTAAATTGATACATGTTTGAAAACTTCAGTACATTTTAAAAAATAGTGCTGGTTCTCAACAGAACTGTCATACTTATTTTTTTTAGACAGGCAATAGCCAAGATCTGTAATTGAATAAATGAAGCTATAACAACTACAGTTGTTCAGAAATGCTCATATTACCACTGAAGTTCCAACCCAAGGAATCTGATTGCCACCAGTGTCTTCACTGAGTCCATTGTTAATAAACCATAACTGGTCCTGTGCAATGAACAGGTTGAGGCAGAAAGTCACCAAGAAAAGACAGGCAGTTTAAAGGAACAACAGCAGATTCTTTTTAGTTCTGCTCTGCTATTCTCTCCTTTACCTAAACCTCTGTAACAAACAGCACCAAAAAACTTTCCAAAGAGTTAAGAAGCATCTTTCAGGAGAAAGCTGTCAATTACAGAAACCCAAGAACATGCTATGAATGTGTTCACAGGATACATTGCTTGCCATTTGATTTCAAGTATGCATGTTCCACCTACAGGCACTAACAGACCTGAGAATTAAGCTAACTTATTATATGACCTTTTGACACATTTGAATGTCATTATAATGAAACTTTGGACACATTTTGCACATTCTAGCAACATATTGGGATAATTTTGGGGACAGGGGGGTGTTGGTTGTTGGTGTTGTCAAAATAGGTGGCAGTTGATGCCCACCCTAACAAAGTAGATGGTGGTGGCAGTAATGCTGTCTGCATATGTATTCAATGTTAAATTTCATTTTTCAGTTTATCAAATGGAAATAGCCATCATCAGGTCAAAGCTATTTTCTCAAGGATGGATTTATGATAAACTAAATGTATTCTTTTCTCTTTTGCACCCAGTGTGACATATAGTAAGTATCTTAATATCAGATATAATGAGACTATAAATTGCCTTTTCTGTTCTTAAGAATGATGTTGAAATACCAAGCAATAATAAAGGAGTTCCTTTTTTTTTGAGAGTGAATTAATATCCTAAGCAGATGTTCAGGACACAAAATAAAATAAAACAATAAATAGCCTGCAGAAATGGGATATAAAACCGTCTCCTGCAGGTGCTTTCCTCAGAGAAAACAATTTTGATAACATTATGAATTACAGAAATAGTAACAGGTGAATCTAACACCCTGTGCTTATCTATCAATAGCTTAGCAAGATTAAGAGAAGACATGAAATTCTTCTTAGCTGATATACAGGGGTCCAACTGTTTGTTTGATACAACTGTTCATCATTTATCTTGAAAGCTTTAGTTATGTTTCAAGGATTAATGAGTCTGATATCCTGGGGAGGCTGTGTCTTGGGGTTGATGGTTTGGCTGGGATTTTTGGTTCAGAATGTTCAAATGCTGTTGTGTTGTTTTAGTCAAACACATGGTAGAAACTTTGATTATGATCAAAGCCCTGAAAGGTTATTCAGTTCCTTTGTTGCTAGTTTTGTTTAAGTGTGTTTTTTTTTTTTTTTAATTAAAGCAATTAAATTCATGTGGAAAAGGTCAATTGTCAATACAATGTAATGATTAAAAATACTAGTCCATATTTGGTAACATTCTGCAGTAGCAGTGTAGCTATAGTCTCTTTTCACTAACGTTACTACCACTGGGACTAATTTCCAATGTATGTGTTTGGGATTTTCTCTCACACCTTCCAAATGTTTCTGAAAGTGCTTTTTTAAGCTCAGTTTGGTAACGTACAGCAGAGATGGACTTAATCCTGTAAAGACATTGGTGCATGGGTACCTGGTGCACATGAACCATTCCACTATCACAGTGTAGTGGATGGAGCCTTTCCTCAGTGGTCTGGAGCCAACGGCTACAGAAAAAATATTGCTTCTCTGTTGATTTAAAGAGGCCACAGATGGTATCTTATGTGCATCTTATTTCCCTATATAATTTCCCTTTGTTGATAAACCCTGTAATGTTTGCCATGTTAGAGACCTCAACAAAATGCCATTGCTTGCTTCTGAGTTTGCCTTCAATCAGGTTAGAGCCTCATTTGGAAACAGTATTCGGTGAATCTTAATTGTTTTAATTTTGCAACTCACATCTTGCTTTCCAAGACCCTAATTAGAGAGGATTAGGTGCTAGCAGTCTATTTATTGCTATCAAGAAATAAGAGAAAACAGCAACAAAAAGTGTGTTTCACACAATTTCAATAGTCTTCCACTGAGGTGCATACCTGCTTTAAGAAAAGATAAAAGGTAGATACTGCATCCAAAAGGTCACACAATAAAAATGGCATGAACATAAGTGAAGTGACCATCCTGGGAATATTTAGAGGGATGTTTAAGGAAATGCCAGTAACTGAGTTGTGAAAGCTCATGTTTAGCAGTTACTTTTGCAATGGCAAGCAGAAGTGACAGACTCTGGATGATTTTCAGCTGGCAAACTCTCTTCGTTTTAGTCACTGACACTTAAGGTGCTGTTTTTGAGTTGGTAGGAAATAAGAAATGATCATTTTGGTATGACAGGGTTAAGGGAGAGGAAAAAGTAATCTTTGGCTTTTGCATTATTTAAAATAGCAATTCGCAACAGTAGTGATAACCGTGTTCAGTCATGAGTTAGACAAGTAGTGATTTCATATGGCTAAGAGATTAGAATTGGAACCTAACAAGTGGCACTAATATGACCACTCACATAGTTTGTGATAATTCACCGTCTGTTCGTGGTTCAGATATTGTTGGTGAGATTTATCTAAGGCTGGTTCCATGACTCATTTAAACTCACTGTGAATTACAGTGTTAGAGAGGTGAATAGTCAATATGACCTTTTGAATGATGATGAGAAGAAAAAAAGCTTGGCTTAATCTTATTAGAAGAAATCAAATGATTCGAAAAGTGACTGAAAGCTAATCAACCCTAGGGATTACTGTAAGGCTTTGGCGATTAGCATGGTGCTTTTTTTTTTTTTTTCTTTCCCCTCTACTCTTCCTTTTAAGTTTTCCTCAGCCTATTCCATTGTTACAGAAGAGATAAAAAACAAAGTGTACTATTTGACCTAGTCACTCCCTTGAGCCTAATCTTATGATTTTTAGTTGGATTCACATCATCATATTGGAATATCTCAGTCAGGAACATATAAAAGATGCTCCTTTTCAATTTATTTTGCTGTTAACTATGTTCTTAAATGAAAAAAAAAATCTAACTAGTGCAAAGTGAAAGAATGAGCAAATTA
This sequence comes from Urocolius indicus, assembly GCA_013401255.1. Classification (NCBI taxonomy): domain Eukaryota; kingdom Metazoa; phylum Chordata; class Aves; order Coliiformes; family Coliidae; genus Urocolius; species Urocolius indicus. Next base: position 23,440 of record WBNH01002056.1, on the reverse strand, counting down.
TATGTGGACTGAAAGGAAACATAGTGAAGAATTTTTTGTCAAGGGACAAATACTATCTGGATTCAAACTCCTCAGTGTTTATTTTCTTGATTTCATTAGCAGGCATTGAAAATCGTCATGGAAGATGCAGAATTAAGAGAAGGCTACCTATAGACAGAAAAATGGATTTGCTGAAGAAGGTAAAAGTCAAAACACAAGTCTCTGACTGGACTCAGATTCAACTTCATGTGTATTGGGTTTATATGTGTGTTTTGAAAAAAACAAACCCACATTTGTAAAGGGCCAGTTTAGGATTTAGGTCTTGATGTCAGAGGGAGGTCAAGCTGAGATCAAACTAGGATTTTGCTGGAGTTTGTGAGCACTATCCATGACAAGATTTCTTGAGGATCTCAGCTTCAAAACATCACAGAAAAATATATCACTGTTGTATCACCACTGCTGAAAGAATGGTTGAGTACGGACATGCTGTCTGCTCATCTCTGCAGCCTCAGTCATCAGGAAGGATTCCTGTGGGGCTGTGTTCATCCTTTGCCATGTAAGACTTAAGAAAAACAATACAACTGACAAAAGTAATTTTTAATGTTTTACATTTTAGAATTTATCAGACTATGCCACATTTTCCTTATAGGCTTGGTACATGTGGTGATAAGAGATGAGAATAGAAGGCAGCAAAGGAATTCTAACATTAAAAATACACAGCTAGTACACTGGATTGTTTCTGAATATATTTGACGACTAAACATTCTTGCTCTTTCTTTTGAATGTTGATTGGGTTTGCCACAGGTTGTATGACATGCATTTTTGCAGGAAACAGTTGCAACACAAAAAAGCAATAGTGAATAGTACAGTGTAATTATGCCTCTATGCCTTCCTTAACAAGCTGGAGCTAAATTGAATTGCAAGTTCTGTGGCACTGAAGGAAATTCTGTAGTCTTTTCTGTTAGGGAAAAATAAAGATATTGAGCATCCTGTATGAACCAATATACCTTAAACATGCAATAGAAATTACCCTCTTTTGATTTTGATATTAAATCTAGCATATTTTATTTTGACCTATGCTTATAGATATTAACACAACACAGACTTTTGTGCTGGTATTGTACCAATGTATGTCATCAACTCTGAGGGTTAAGTTAATTTTTAACAGTTGTTTAATGAATTAACAGTTTCTTAACTATTTGTAAAGAAATATCCAATCACTTTCACAGTTGACTTTTTTTAAATGATTTTTGGGTTTTTCTGGTCAAAGATCTCAAAATTGCTGTTTTCCCTAACTTCTCCTTGGTCTTTCCCCCTTCTAAATACATCTTCAGAAACAGCACATTAAAAGCTTCACAAATACATTCACCTGAAGAAAGAATTATTTTTAAATAAACCATTCAGAAGTTAAAGAGGTGTTTGCCTTTTGCATGCACTTTTATTCCTTGCCTCAGAGGCCAACAGAATTGTTTTTGTAGAGGAAAAGAAACATCTTTGAAGATTTGGTCTATTGTCCTGCATAAGTCATATAATTTCACTCTCTGAAGTGACCAATCATCTTTTTTCTATTGCACTCAGTTGCTTGTGGTAAAACTTCAGCCTATCCTTCAGAAACAAATCCATTTGGTGCTTTGAAAAAAGAAATTGAGAAGTACTGATTAACATATTATTTTCTTTGATAAATTTGTGTGATGGCTTAATTATGCATGATATTCAAGCAGTTGCATTAATCCCTACTGTGAAGCTTTCTGCAGTTAACTGTGCACTTTTAGGGTCTTGCCTTGGGAGGTCTCTTGTGGTTCTAACATAGTAGTGCTCTCTTTAGTACTTGCTAGGAAAAACATGAAGAGACAGATGTTTAACTTAAATTTGTCTATACATTGAGGTGTCATTCTTAGAAAAACTCTTGGTTTATCACAACCTTGATAGCACACAGATGGGCCTTGAGGAAGCACACCAGTAGCATGAGCCCCTGTCATAAACTTGAGTGATTTCCTTCTGTTCCTCTTTGTTAAGTCCTCAGCCACAAGACAAGACTATCAGAGAATGAGTGCAGCATTGCAGAGTCTGTAGCTCTGGAGGAATGTGCTGCATGGGCCACCTGAAACTGGAAGCTTTTCTGGTATTCTGAAACATTCAGATTTTCTTCTGAAATTGAACAAAATCTTATGTTGGAACAACAAATATTTTCATTGCCATATCTTATTATTTTGAAGTAGAGTGCCAAATCCAGAACCTAGGTTTAAAGTCTCATAAGTATCTATGCTCTTGGCTTTTCCTGAAACCTATTGACAGCTTAAGGTTGGCAGACACCAGACTTCTAGGGTAAACATGAGTAACTCCTTTTGATTTGGGTGGTGAATGAGGTATCTCTAAGCTATGCAACAGCTGAAAGCTGGAAGGAAATAATTAAATTTTCAGAGAACACCAAGGAAGTATGTTCAAGAAACAGCTCCATTATTATAATTCATTGTAGGGTTGCTCTTGACTTGTACTGGGAAATAAGTCAACTTATTGAGTCTTAGCTGAAGGATTCTGAGTAACACTAGAGATTAAGAAATAGTCCAAATGTAGAATGGCTGCAATTCGTTCTGTAGAAGAGTTCAGAGATTTTGGATAGCAGAGTTTTTTGATATTTCTAACTTTTAGCATTTCCTTGAGTTGTAGGAGTATCTATGTTGTCTTCTCTGAACAAGGAGGCTGCATGGGGGAAGCCCCATTGTCGTGGTTTCGGCCTATCAGGGAACAAAAGACCACGATTAGCCTCAAGTACCGAAGACTTAAGGATTGCTAAAGGGCAGGGAGGACTTAATTGCCGTTTAAGGTGCAGGACAAAACAGACCAGGCTACTCGGCTTGGGGAAGAAAAACAGAAAATAATTTAATACCAACTAAAGCATAAAACCCCAAAACAGAACCAAAACAAACCAACACAGAATGGTACAGAGATGAAGAGTCCGACCAGCCCTTTAAGACCACCTGCTCCCCACCCCTCTCCTCTTCCCGGGCTCAGAGCCCTGATCCCGGTGTTTTATACCTCC